>QFEM01012895.1:0-19605 GCA_003316205.1 Boletus bicolor
GCTCGGAAAATCACGACGAGCAAGAGCGGGCCCGGATTGGGCAACATACAACCGAGATAGAAGAACGTCTCGGAAGGATAAAGAAGATTGCGTATGAACGGAATGAAGTCCTCAAGGACCTCAAGGACAAGGTAATCCTCACTTTCGGTGTGCCTCCCTCGCTGCTCACGACGTTCAGATCCAAGCAGATGACGTTTCACATCTTCTTCTCCTCAACCGTCGCAATAGCGGTGTCGAACCCACCTTATTCGCTGCCGAACTCGAAAAGTTCAGACCATACCAGCAACGATTGGCTGCCACCGTACACCACCAACAGATCGCTTTGCAAGAAATTCAGAACTTGTGGAAGAGTCTACGAGACATTGCAGGACGTGGACCTGGCGCAAAGAAGTGGGAAGAACGAGAGAAACGGAAGAAAGAAACCATCCGACGGATCTCGCGTGCACGCGATGGTTATATGGAAGTCCGGGACGGGTTGACGTAGGTTCATCGCCTGCTTGACCGATTCGTCCACTCACAGACAGTCTTTGCACAAAGGAAAGGACTGCAATTCTACAATCAACTCACGGAATTAAGTACTACGCTTTCTCGGAATGTGAAGTCTTTCGTTTCGGAGCGACGTTCGGAGCGTGAAAAGCTAGCGGGGCAGGCAGAGGTTCAACAACGGTTGTCCGCTGCGAAGCCACCATCCATTCCTCCGGTCGACACCAAACCTCCCGTTCCACCACCGCCCCGTTCCCCGCCTTCCATCGAAGCGTCATTTGCTTCGATGAATTTGCAGAGCGGGGCGAGCCGTCCATCGCCGCCGGCGAAGCCTCCCGCACGTACATCATACACGGGCCCTGTTCTTCCAGCTCAACCTCAGCGTCCTGCTTCTTATATTCCTCCGCCTCCGCCGCAGTTGCCGCGCAGTTCGTACGCAGTGTCGAATCTGCCTTCGGATCCATACGCCAATCTCGGACTATTTAGCTCGTCACAGTATGCTCCCTCGCCATTACCACCCCAACCATCCGCTCCACCTCCACCCTTACCCCAAAGGCAGTCCTCTTTCCCTCCACCGCCACCACAATCACAACCTCCCCGTCAATATGCGTCACAGGGATATGCAACTAGCACGGCATTCCCTACACCCCCACCTCCCATGCAGTACCCGTCTCCTCCTCCCTCGAGTACTTCCCCACGACCACCAACACAGTACCAGCAGATGCCACCACCCCCACAAGGCTATAATCCTCAGTATTATCAAAGCTATGGACGTTGAGGTTGCGAGGCATCCCTCGCAGATGTACGAGCGAGGACACGGACGGACACTTGGAAATTTTCATCAACTCTTCTTACTGGCTAGTATAACACCGTCGACGCCTTAGAAATCACATTTAACTCCACCAAGGGTAGTTACTCTTTTGTAGGAGAGCGCACATTGGCCATGGCCACGTTATGTAGACAAAACAATAAAGTGTCTCCTTTCGTATTGTAGATTAGGATTTTTTTCCAAGGCTTTATCATAACGACGATGCCTCTCCGTACAACACCTTCCTCGTCCAATCCGACGCACGTCGTTCCCATCCTTCGACGGTTGAAAAGACGTTGGCAACGTGCTCGTTCCACCGTGATTGCAACATCGTCGTGAACGGTCGTTCCACGATCCTCGCGGACGCAGGGAGCGGACCGGGAATCGTCGCAGACGCGTCTGCAAGTTGTTCAGAGAGGAGATGCAGACTGTATGTGTCATGGCGTGCGGCGGGTAAAAAGTCTGTCAGCTCTCATACACGTTATGTTTAGGCGCACGACAATCGTCATGGCTGCAAACAAACAAAAAAACTACGCACTCGTTGCGGTGTTGAGCGGACCTTGCAAGTGAAAAGAAAATCAGAAAAAAAGGGACCAAGCATGAGCATGTTTGTTATTGTGCGGGGACTAGGTAACTCGAGAAAGAGATCGAGCGTCCAAAAGCCGTCGACTCTTACCTTGTTTGTATCAGGTTCGAGAATCCATAGTATACCTGCGGTTCAACCGTAGCGGTTAGTAAAGACTAGGAGGGAATGACACGCTCGAAAGCTAATTAGAAAACGACTTACTCCTCCCGTCGCGACTGCGCCTGCAAGGGATCCTACAAGAAACGACATTGAAATGGTCTCGTTCCGCGGGTTCTAAGCGGTATTCTACTAAATCAGGAGAAGGCTATTTGTTCTTGTAGTTTCCTCCATCGATCTCTTGTAAAAGCTTTGTTGATTGGTTAACGAAATCTCATCAACTGTGGTTCATTGCCCGCATGACATTCATTGATTCTAGTCTGAAAATCGACCGTGACTTGTCCCGTGAGCAAACATCATCCCTGATCCCACTTCTCACACGCTCGGAGCCCATCCCGAGACTCCATCTTCTCTACGAGTTACCGAAAAATCTGCGTTATGGTACCCCACGGAACCTGTCATCCAGGGGCCAAACGCTGCCAACGATCCCATGTTGGACATGCTTGTAAAGTGGAACAACCCGAGGCCGGATATTGGACTTGACCCAGTACTCTGCACAATCTTCGGATTCCTGGGTCGAGTCCACAAACCTCATCACATTTCCTGCCAAGATTGACCGAAACAATCTATTTGCGCGCCTCGGGCTTATTTTGACCTCCCACTGAATAAAGGGGTACGTCTGTCATCACATTAAATGTGCGCGATTCCCTCACTTGATCGATCGTAGCTCGATATCGCCGCAGTTCAAGATTGAATCCCTCAGTAGTGAGGACACCGATTGCCCGCCGGAACTTGAAGCAATTACTTACTCCCACTCTGCATTGATGGTGATGATGATTATGGATAATGAGCACAAGCCTTGTTGCTATTACACGGAGTCGGGATTGGCGCGCATAGCGCCACTACGATATGCTCAGCCTCAATCTTTCCTGGTCTTCACACGCATTGCAACCCAGCGTCCTCGCTCCAAACAACCAAGTTCAAATATGTACCGTACGAAAGAGCTGAATGAAACATAAATTACGACTAACTATCTGCGCGAGGGGTTGTACATAGAACAAATGCGAGGTCGAATCAAACACCACGATCACGACGACTTTTTTGCATCACTTGACATGAAGCTTCACCATCGCGTTCTCCAAGCAGGTGACCCCCTCTGAATCCAACGACCTCGAGACCTGCCATACACCCGAGATCAACAGTTGACTCAGGATCACCTCGATGCCCCTGGAGGGTCCTTCCAGTGGAATGGCGTGATCGCCCACTTGTTCTGGCTGGACAGGAGTGAGGTACATGATCGGTACTTCCACTGTAGTGCCCGCTCGACCTGGGTCAGTGTGCTCGATGGTGACGAGCGTGTCCCCGGGAGTTCGGAAGACGTTAGTCACAAAGCCTTTGGCACCGTTGAGTTCGCCATCATGCCAGCGACCTAACGTGCCAGTGATTTCCATCACTACCTTCTTGTCTTGGAAAGCTGGATCCAGTAACCAGTTAGGAGCTGAAAACGACTTACGTGAGATGTTATTTTTTTGGTCGGCCAGGTAGCCACTCACTCGAATCATCCTCGTCCGTGGCCAAGACCCCTGGTGTTGGGGCCGAGTGCATAAAGCCTACCGACCCCATGGTGCGAGGCGTTGGCGCACTTGAATACGACGCAACTGGGGTTGGAGCAGCAAACGGTGTTGGCGCAGCTGCTGGTGTCGGTGCAGAGTCTGCAGACTTTCATCGAGTGGGTAAGTAGTGCTAATTGCCTGTGACTTGGTGGTACTTACCCACGAGGAGTAACTTGCGTCGGCTGGCCGCGCAGGTGACGTGTTGCCCCATGTGTTGTTATTGTCCGAAGAACCACTACCCCATCCACCACCCCAACCCGGGCGAGGTGTTCTGCCACCATCGTTAGCCCAGCTCGGGGAATCATTGTTCATATATGGGTTGGGAGTCCGTGAGGAGGCATTCCATGCAGCAGGGGTTTTACCACCGTCTTGATGCGGATTGGGCGTGCGCGATGAGGCGTTCCAAGCGGGAGTCTTGCCACCGTCACCACCGAATGGATTCGGCGTTCTGGAAGAAGCATTCCACGCGGGAGTTCTTCCATCACCATTCGCGTACGTATTCGGTGTACGGCCACCTCCCCATCCGGGTGTACGGCCACCGGTCGCTTGCGCATAAGGATTGGGTGTTCGTGCTGGTGCTCCTGGGGCCTTGAAACCACCTTGCCCATGATTCGAATTATAAGGCTTGTTAAGAGGGATGAGTGTCCCATCGGGTCTAAAACGGGGGGCTGAGAACCACGAGGTCAAGGCTCACACACGGCACTTACAATTTACGGTGGAGCTTTTGCTTGTCGATGGTAATGACCTTGTTCCCAGTGTGTAACTCTACACGGGCAAGGAGTCCGTTGGTATCTTTGATAATCCCAATGTAACCTTTCTGCGGACCCTTGACAACAGCGACGAGGGCACCGATGTCCCGATCTCGAGGACCACGGCCCATGGCAGAGCCAACCATGCCCCCTGTGCTTGCGCCACCAGCCACATGTGGGTTCATCTTACCGAGGTCTGTACCCGGTTTAACAAGATTCCCCTTTGGTGCCAGTGAAGCCAGGGACCGTGCACGGGTGACAAATACACCACCGTTCTCGGGAATATCACGATTGTGTAAGAAAGCAAAAAATGATTGGTGGATGTGAAGCACTCTGCCTTTACGACCCTGTGGAATCTCTGAGAACGGGTCAGAGAATATTTAGTGTGAACGCACCTCTCCATCCACTTCTCGAACATTGTCATTAACTCTAAGCTCGTGTCCCTCAGAGTCGGTTGCTATTGCACGATTAGAATCCCTACGCATGGATATCTGATGGGGTTGGACAAGTCGTACTTGACCATTTTGATCAAGCACTCGGAAGGAGTCGCGCTCAGTCTTGTAGATGACCCCCACAGTTTGCAGACTGAAACTCCATGAGCACCAGACAGTTGTCAGTAAAGTGTACACTTACTCAAGTTGGACCAGATCATGCAACTCGTAGTTTCCCACGATGTTGGTGCCAGAGCCTACCTCAGCAGCCTCTCGAAGATCTTTCGAGAACACAGAAACCTGGATGGAAGTGCTGTGAGCATAGAGTGACACCACAAATAAGGGGACCTACCTCCTGCATTGACATGTCGGAAAGGAACGTGACTACGTTGTCAGAAACAGACACAACAAGACCAGTTTCGTCTGCGTTCTGACCGGTCATCACTTTGACATGGTCACCCGGTTTGAATCGTTTGCGGACGCTGCGAGCTGGAACGTCGACTTTTTGGCCGTCAATATCTACACCGACCGCAGTAACGGTGACGACGTCCTGGTTGATCGAATCGACAACACCATGTACACCAGCTTGTTCTCCCTCAAAGACTTCGACGTGGTCTCCAGGTTGGAGGACAGATATCGCTGCCTTCCGTGAAGCTTCTGCTATGATAGAGAGGTCAACCGGATTCTCGTTCTCTGCACCATCTTGTCCTCGGGTAAAGCGCGTGATCTCATCCAAAGTAGGATTAACGTCATCCAGTTGTAGCGCCGAGAATTTGAAGTCCTTTTCGATAAAACCGTCCTTGTAAGTGTCGTTTTGGAAGACATAGACTTGGTTCCGTTTGGAGACCTGTTTGCGACCATATACCTTGACCACTTCCTCGTAATTGAAGAATCGTTGGGGAGGCCGCATCGTAGAAACACCAGTGGCAGCTTTCTTCCGCTTCCGTCCATCTACGCTCGCGTCGTCCCTCGGGTTAAGATCAATACGAGGGATGAATTTGAGGCCAACATCCTCGCCGTTCTCGGTTATGTCCATGACCTGTGCAAGGTCACCCTGGTATTTTCCGCGCTTTATACGAACCCATGTTCCGGGATTGACTGTCAAGTCTTGCTTCTTGATTTGCAAGAGGCTGGCCATTTCCTCGATAGGTACTAAAGTGATACCACGGCTAGGATAGACACCGACGAGACCTTTGCATGCCTGGTTGACCTGTTGGGCGCTACGAGCCTCCACGTATATCATCCCCGGCAATGAGTCTCGTTCGAAAGCCGATAATATCGAAAGTGGTTGAGCCGTATACTCGAGATCAATCGCCTTGCGCATGAGACTGAACACGATGTCTCGCTCCCGTCCAGGCTGAAAAGGAGGTGTGAGTGAGGTTGCAAAGCCTGCATCTGTACTGGTACACTACCTTGACTCTAACTTGCCATAAGCTTGCATCATGTACTGAGGGCATGAGCAACCGTTGTGGAACCTCGTTCATGTCTCCCGTATACCGTACGGCAGCGCGTCCATAACGCTCGTGTAGATTTTGGGCAATTTTGGCCAGGTCTTGATCGTTCAGTTCTCTCTCTCGGCGATCAAGTCGAGCGTTAACAGCTGCTCTTCGATTCACATCTTCGTCGTCCCCCTCAAGACCAGCGTCCGCAATGAACTCATCTAGACGAAGGTGGTTAGGATTGTGGCGATAGTGATCCGGTATCGAGACAAACCACCGCCAGCTTCTTCCTCCTCCTCTTCCTCCTCTTCGTCTGTGTCGACCTCGGCCTCTACATCGAGGAAGCGGTTGACTGCATTACGTTTGTGACGATGCTACATGGATGTCATCTGAACAAGCCCAAAAATTATGTCGTGAAGAACCCGAACCTTTGCGCGTTTCCTCCCGCGATGATCCTCCTCTTCATCTTCATCTTCGTCCTCGTCCTCTTCATCGTCATCCAGTGCATCGTAAATAGACCCTCGAAACTTTCCGGTTTTGCGCTCTGGCTGAATCTGTTCTACCTCCTCTTCCTCTTCCTCTTCGTTCTCGGGCTGCACAGGATCAGACTCCTGGTCCTGCATTGTGTAGTCGTCGTCCATGTCCATTATGCCGAATGGCGGTGGTACGAAGAAAGGTAGAATCAGAAGATGCAATGGACTGTTCACGTTTCTGATTAGTCAGCTTTCCTTTTGTCCATCTACCTCGTCGAGCCTGATGGCCCATTTCCTCGAACTTCCACTCGAGTTGCTGCCAGTAATTTTTGGCTTTGTTCTCAAGCCTCAGCACGTATTCGCACTATGTCTTGTGAATAAACCATTCAGCAGATTTGCGACCCCTTTGTTGTATCGTCGCGTATTCATCTTTGCTTGGTATAAAGATGCAAAGACCAAGGTCGGTCTCGGATTGAGATTACCTTGTACAAGTCACTCGATAACGCTCTCCACACAGGTCGCTTTACTCTTCCGGACCCTATCTAGATGTTCTCATCTCGCCCGTTATGTAGAGAGATTAGGCGAGTCGCCGTTAATCCGTCTCGCGACTTCAATCTCTGACGGCACCTTGGTAGAGATCAGAGACTTTCCCAAGGCTCTATCCGCCGATGGCCACTCTGAATTGCTACAGCTGTGCGCTCAAGGGGTCAGAAACTGCGTCAACCTTGGATCTTGTACATGGACCAGAGACGGATCCCTCCATTCTATCGTGCTTGAGTCTCTCAGCGGCTGTTCAAAGTTACATGAACTAGAAATTAATGGGAACGACAGCGGATATGATCCAATTTTACTAACTCAATTCTCTCGTTTGAGCAAGATTTCGTTGATTATGCCCGGCGCTCACGTTCTGGATGTTTTTCCTACCTGGATTTCGATTACAGGTGAAACACTTCGCAGCCTCACGATAATTTGTAAGGTGAGGTGGTACATGTAAATCCAAACAGTGACTAACTTATAGCCTGTGGCAGGCATCAACTCTGGTGACCGATGGGTTTTTGGTGCAACTTGCGTCGAACCTTGGAGGCCTGGAGTACCTGCACATCATCGGGTGTCCCAAAGTGACCCATCTTGGTATCTGGGCGATTGCCTCTACCAACAAGGGTGGGCTTGTCGGGATAAGCGTCGAGGGTCTCTCGCAGGCATTTGTACGTGTTTCGTGCATGCACTTGACCCGCTGGCCTCAGTCGTGCACTCGGTAGGATATGTCTGCATTCAAGGCCACATGTCTTCGCGACAATACATTCAGACGGTTAAGAGAAATCACTCTGACCGTTCACATTCACATGCCTCTGGCCGAATGGACCCGTGACGTTGGAGACCTCTTGTCTTCCGCGCCCCTGGAGATATTTTCGATATATTCCACGAGCACGTTGATATCGACCCCTATACCAGACGAATTCTGGAAAAGTATAGTGGCGAAACACGGTCAGCGACTGAGGAGGTTCTCTGTTCATCGCATGCAGATTAGTCTCGCTGCACTGGAAGTAATTTGTTCGCAATGTCTGCTGCTCGAACAATTATTCATAATAGCGGAGCAGCGCGAACTAGTAAGCCACTAGCGCAATTGTGCTCCTGCACACGCAAGTAATCGAATTTTTCAGGATGATGCGGCCCGCCTGTTTGCGTTGGCGAAGAACCTTCGCACACTTCACATCAACTTTCCGCTGGCAACAAGTGAATCTTCGGTGTTGTCTCCACCCATGCTGATACAAAGGGCGGTCTCGATCGTATCCGTTTGTTCCCCTACACTCGTTCACATTGGATGTAATACACGGGTATGGCAGGTGAGAGCGGCGTGCGTTGCCTTGGATGGTTTCCTTACTCAGCGACTCGCTAAGGTCAACAGAACTGTCCATGAGGATGAGAACGGCGAGAAGTACGTTGTACCGACACTAGCTGCACAGGAGAACCCGGATATTCCTGAACAGTTCCTTGTCATTCGTGCGTAAACTGGTCCAGGTCACATGTGAACTTCGAAACCGTGGGGTCCAATGTTGCATCGTGTTCAACGTTGGCCCTGTGCGGGTGTTTATTATTATCTCGTTATTCACCGTAGCGCAGCTGTGAAGGAAGTGCTTGATCGATTCCATGCAGCTGTTGGTACCATCAAATGATATATTGATTGGAGTAGTATAGTAAATGTAATGTGGTTTGGCACTTAGTAGATACTTATCTCTTCCGGAATTGGATGCCTAGGCCAAACACGTGTGGCTGGGCAAAGTGGCTACGATGGCGTTGACTGGATGGCCAGCATCCTTCCTCCTCTCCCTCCTCCTCGACCATGGAATCTGCGAGTCCGGTATCAACCAGCACTTTTACGATACGAACGCTTCTCCCACGACAAGACCATCACGTTAGTTCTATCAGCTCTGCTACCAGCGCTTCTCAGCCTTCGTCACCTCGGTCCAGTGCGCTTCCTTCGCCTCCCGACAGCCCATCAGAGTCGATATCCTCGCTGCCATCCGTCGGATCTTCTTTCTTTTTCTCATCTGCGGCTGCTAGTCCCCCGCATTCCCATCCTCAATCCGACCATGCCAGGGAATCCACACAGGGGCTCATCATTCCGTCTCTGACCCTCCCAGAGGCCCTTCCGCGACCGACACAGTACGGAAAGACCCTGGGAGACATTCGGTTACTTGTGATTGGGGATGCCGTCGAGGATCACACTCTGGTGGCCAGCCTCTTGTTGGCTGACAACGATGACGTGGTGGACGGTGGTGACTGGGAAGCAGCCAGTGACGGTTTCGTGCTACGCGCTTCGACGGACTGGATTGAACACAAGGACGCACATGGACTCGAGAAATTTGAACCATCACGGAACGTTGAGCTTATTGTCCGTCACAACATTCAGGGTGATGTACGTGTGTCCGTCTCATAGCGAATTAATTCTGAAGAACGGGTGGATACCAGCCGTCATCCTTACTGCCAGCCATACATTCACCGTTCCATTCTCTATTGGAAATAGTTGACCAACGCTGCCAGCCCTCTGTCGCCCTGGCCAACCTGGTTGCTTCACCATGGACCCCGTTATACACCGCTCTCATAATTCTGACAGATGCAGGTGAGCAAACCACCCATCTCCGTCTTCCTATGCATCCGCAGAAACTAAACTTACTCTATGCACAGGACCTTCTGACACCGAAAATGATCTCATTGACACGTTTGCACCTCACATCCCCGTTATCGTTCTTCGCCATGGCTTGGACCAGACCAGATTCCCTTCACGACCTCACATGTCTTCCTTCAGACCGTCCTCCTCTTCGGCTCTCCGCAATGGCTTATTCCGATCACCAGAGACCCTCTCATCCTTGCGCTATGAGGCAGCCGAACGCTTCTTGCGTTGGCGGGAAGTCGAGCGTGCAGTAGAAAACATTGCTGCAAGCCATCGTGAAACAGCACACTACATCGTCGAGAAGCCCCAGGGTTGGGACAAGGCCAGGTGGGAGGCTGAGTGGGAGATACGACTATCCCAGGACGTCGCCACTCGCACCAGAGAGAACACCATTACAACTCGGTCTGATGCGATCAGTCCGCCCATCCCTTGTGTCGATCCCTTGCACCTCTCCAGTTTGCTATCGTTGACTCTTTCCCTTCTTGAGCCGGTCAGAGACCGTTTTCACAAGAGCATGGCGAGAGCTTGGGCGAAGCTGTCTGACGTTGAGGTACGAGTTGCATTGCTAGGTAGCTTTTGCATCGGAGTTGGGATTGGCCTCATGATTCGATAGTTTCACTTCTGTTGCCATTGCTGTTTTTTGGCATTAAATTATGTGCTGCAGTGGTTACTGTGTTATATCATGATGATCGATTCCATTCAATTTTCACCAGTGGATTGTTTTGCGGATTCACAGGGATGCCACTGGCAATTTGGAAACGAGCTTTTAGTACGGCTCAATGGTCTAGTCGCATGATACGTGCTTCGGGTGGTTTCCCCGCCACACAGGTGGTGAAGATGTACGTGACCCGGGTTCAATTCCCGGTTGAGCCCATTGACTTTCTGCCATCAACATTGGCATTTATTGCTGGCATTGTAGTACTTCTTCGTTGTCTTTTTTATTATCCCTCTGTACATGGGAATCAATGATTTTTCCAAGTACATTTTCCAGCATTACAATTGATTCCATCGCAAAAATACATGTAGAAGATAATGCCATGTTGACGGCTATTTACCAAGTCCGTCTGAAAGTAATGTGACCAAACAAGTCATACAATTTGGAGTGGCAGGTTGCGTAATCTTGGTCCTACGGCTCTCTGACGAATGGTGCGATGGCTTGAGGAAATTTGATGCTGGTCGCGTCTAAGAGCCTGTGAAACCAACCATCGTTCAATTGTGCCGAGAATGTCCTGTGAGTTACAATAGTCAGACGACGTCAGGCTCTCGATGGTAACGTGTCCAACTCACAGCTATAATCGTTTTCGAACGCGGAGTAGTGACCCAGATGTACTCTCCCGAGTCTCTATCTCTAGATGTGATACCTTCTTTAAATTGCATCAGGGCTGGGAGGTTGCGATTCTTGCACAGTTTATCGTTGGCTTGGACTAGCAACGCATGCATGGCGCACAAGCGGTCAAAGCACCTCTCTCCTTCTAATAGAAGGGACAAGCAAAGATGAATATCCTTCGTGTTGGATATTCTTGCATCGAACAAGCTGCCCACGAAGCTGGCAATATTGACACCGTATGGGGTAGGTGACAAGGTATTCGCTCGAGTGAAAGATACCTCCATCCAGGTATTGTTCTGTGGATTCCGCATCGTTTTTAAAGTCTTAATGATATAGTCTTCAATATTGACTTACCGAATCCCAGCATTTCTTGAACGCTGCCAACGATGAGAAGCGAATGGCGTTCTCCAGGTTCTTCCCCTCCGTGCAAGATATTTTTTCCACCTTTCTAATGACAGCACGCGCGATACGGGATGCGAGTGGTGCAGTTCCCAGAGACACTACCCCGAACGCGATCAGTGATTCGATAAACGGATCCGCTCCTCGGGCGCGGTAGTCCAGCAACCATTGGTCGACCATGTTGTCGAACCCCACTGGTGTCCGTGAGGATCGACTGCTGGACGAAAGGCTTTCGTGACCCGAGGAGGGAGAGTTGCTGTGTATATATTGGGGTGAATCCTCTTCATTGGTTTGAAGGTCCAATGACTGATCAGGATAGTTGCACCGTGACATCGAATCCCCTTCGTTCGTGGTAGAGTCTTCAAGGGCCGGAAATGCCACCACGTAAGGCGCAGGCGGGTCTGTGTCATCGACGACCGGCCAGCTGTCATCGGTGCTACCGTTGAGAGACGAATCATCCGATGTAGCATCATCCATATCAAACGTGAGTTCCGTTGGTGTTGGTGGAGGTGCTCGAAGGAATACCCGTCCCGGCCGCACAGACATGGGTAGGATATCGATCGTGTCGTTTGGCAAATCGTTCCACGCAGCGATCACTTCGGCCGTCGGCGAGGGGAGGGTATCTCCCGGGAAGCACTCCTTCATCCGTCGAAGTTTGATCCTCAGTTCGTTGGCGAAGACCTGTCGCTGAAGGTTCCTCTGGAATTGCCATTCGACACGTCGCACAAGCAGCTTCATCGTGAGCGGTGTGAGGGATGAAATGGGCGAAGAGAAAGAGGCATTCTGGACCTGTGGACGTCGACTTAGGGCAATTTATAGGTTGTGGGCTTGCGGACTTGTGGACAATTGTGGATGCGCTTTGACGACACGAGGCGTGCCAAAGCGTTCACGCTGATGACAGGGAGTGGCGTCCCCCGAAGAATAGACATACGGGGTATTCGTCCGCGGCACCAAGGGTCAAAGAGCGTACTCGAAATCTGCCGACCTACTTTTCGAAGAAAGCTCGAGCGTGTATGGCCGATGCCAGTAGCTCCTCAGATAGACCGGGATGTGTATTTCATGTCGATAAGGGCTTGCAATCTTATGACCATATCAAGGTTTCAAGATCAGTTTAAGAGAGTCCATACTCATCTTGGAGCATGTTTTGATTTCTAGATGCCATCTTGGCCCCGACTTCCAACAAAATAGATCTCGGTCCGCCTTACTGAGTGGCGTGCGAAGTAGAGTCTACTTTACCACCGCAACCGCTGTTACCTTGAACGACAGTGAGAGATCAAAGCGCAGGTCCGATTGCATGCGTCTGCCTATAAGACAGGGGAAGGACCAGACATTGCCACTGAAAGTGTTCGGCTTGTTTCCCAAGCAAAAAACGGGGATCTGGTCGAGGGGGGCGCTGACGTTCACGGTCTGGCCACCTTGGCCGTAGTTCACGTCGGTCCACCTAGCACGTCTAGAGGTCAGCGAGCCGCGTGCGATCAAAAAATATTGTACGGGGGGATATTTACCAGTGCGTCCACGCCATGCCTTGCACGGACGAGGGTATTTGGGAAAGATAGACTTCCTTCGCAGTGGCACTTTGCACGCCGACGGACGAAATGAGCAACCTGGGATCTAGGCAAGATATGTCGGATGGGTCAAGCCGCGCGGAGGAAGCCAACAACTCGATACGGACCCAGCATGAACTGATGAACCACAAGAGGGTCATTACCTCCAGTAGCCTGGACGACAAAGGGGCCCGAGAGCGAGAAATTGTAATAGAGCGGACGCATGATACTTCTCCCCGTCGCCTGAAGCATTTCAAACAGGGTTTTCATGCAGGGGACCGGCTGGTAGCGAAGTGAGATGTACTATGGATTGTCGGTGGTGAGTTATGTCACATCATGCTATGAGTTTGATTACTTGCTAGATAATCTCAAAGTTCTGCTCGCCATATAACCAAGGCTAGCTCGGAGAGTTGTTAGCGAAAAGAGGTGTCGAGGGTGATGTAATGTTGCAGATACGCGAACTGAATGATGACATTAAATTGCATTGCATTCAGGAAGCATTCAACCAACCCATGCACACGCATCTTTGTGGTGCATTCAGATAGATAGTAACCAGAGGGTGGACAAGAATGCACTCACATATGGAAGGAAAGTGCCCATACCCAGCCATCTCACGAACAACTCTTGCCCCTGATGATCCTTCATGAGGATCTGCGTCCAGACCAAATCTAAACGTATCTCACACATTCTATGTCAATGTCCAGCCCAGTAAGACCACCGATATCGAGGGTCCATGAAGATATGCCGGATGCAGCGACCGACTCACCCGAAGTAATTTGCTGTAAAAGGACATTGAACTCGGAAAGGGTATCCCCACTCCACATGTAGGAACAGTAGCGTTGTCCACCGGCGAAGGTACTGCGGGTCAACGATATGTATTCACAAGACGTGTAGGTAGCAGATTGTCCAGTCAGATTGTGGAGCCCCTCGTTGATAGCCTGTTCGTGTAACCAAGGAGACATCTTCCCTGCGTCTTCTTGCGTGCCGACGAAATACTGGGAGAAGGCACGAGCATACGGAATGAGTGTTGACGAGTGTCCCAGTTGCGGCTAACCAAAATACTCACTGTTCTCGTAAGCCTATTAATGTCGTTATTTTGAGGGGGCAATAAATACATCATAATTGACTTGACCATCAGCTTGGTCAATCCAGAAGTTATGGATGCCGTTCAAAAAGTAACTTTTGTTGAGCCGCTTCCCTACCAGGACTATCAATAAAAATTCAACTTTCTGAATGTCCGACCTGCATAAAAACTCCCTCGCACCAGGATTGGTGGAGTCGTAGAGACGGGTGTATACTCCTGCAAATGAGTCACTTATTCCGGTGCCGTCCCTAGTTGTCGCCGGGAAACCCTGTTCTTGCAACACAAGATAATTGTCAGAAAGATCCTCAACGCTGGTCATAAGGACGCCATCATTTCTGCACCAGTGAGGTTCTTCACTGCTTGTGCCATCAATGCAGGGTCGGGCCAGTATTCTAAGTCGAAAGACCTGATAATTGTTGAGAGCAGTGCACGACAATCACGAGCGCCGCGACTTACCAGTCACCCTGACATTTCCAGTTGAAGAAATCTGAATGTAAAAACGTGAAAGAGACTAGCCAAATGCCTTCAACGACATACCAACAACAATCAGGGAGACGTTGACTTGTTCGTCATGGAAGCGTTGAGCCAAATCCATGAATTGTGTTTGGTTCCAGTATCGTAATTTTGACTGTTGGTAGCCAAGGGCAAAATCGGGCGGCGTAGGTTGACGGCCTTTAGATCTGTGCATTTCAGTACACGTGTGCTCAGTTCGAATGCGGATGCTGACCCGTTACTCCAGTATATTGCTGCTGAAGAGTGTCGTAGTCACCAGGCTGCGCGGTAGTTCTGGGGGATTGGTTCCAAGTAGGTAGCAAATCCGCTTACTTACATATAGTAGTCAATCACGGCTGCTTCGCTAGAAACGAACTGAGTGCGGATGGGACTGAATGCTGGGTGTCAAAAGCATGGAGTTCTCAAGTGGAGTACATTCAGCATAGCGCAAGCGTACCTATTTGGCCTTGGCTGGGCATGTTGAAGAATTGCAAGTAACCCTGAGGAGGTTGGCTTAGGACAATCATCCTAGCCTCATGCGATACTGACCTTATTTGACATGTAGACGGGAAGGGGAACGAACGAATCGAAATCGATGAGGTCAATACTTTGCCCTTTCTTGTTTACTGAGTTGTCCTTGCAACACGCATGTTGCCCAACTCCATAGAACTGTTCAGTGGGATCGGAGGTAAACGAGAACTCGGCCATGAAACTTGAGGTCCGGAACTCCTGGGTATAATATCGGGAATACAGGTACTTGTCGTCCGTGAACTCCTGCGTCAAGAGCGTCCAAGATTCATTCGTTTCAATGCAGTAAAAAGAGATCACGCCAGTGACAACCCGAGCTATGATGTTTCCGTTTTGTAAGGTCCCGTTACTTTGAAAAGGTACGAGTTGGTCGTACTATGTCAGGCCTTGGTTTCTTCCTGGGCCCTCGAGAGGAGGGTCTAGGAGAGCTGATAACTCGTTACCGGTCGGATCCCTCATGAGACTGGCTCGAACTCGTATGCCATTGTTACCGTCAGGCTAGAATGTAGTTAGATGGCTCCTCAACAACAATAGATACATACTTGTATGAAGACACGCTCAAACCCATTCTGGAGTTTGATTTCATTCAAACTCGGCTAGGTAGTGTTGGTCGTTGCAAGTGTGACCGAGGCCAAAGCAAAAAGGGCACTGATACCTAACATCAAGGAGAATGATTGGAGTTGGGCGAAAGACTAACGTCATCAGCACTCCTCTTTTAAGGTGCCCACAGGCGGGCCGCTAGTGTATGTCACACGAAAGACAGAGCCACAAACTGGCCACACGCAGAAAAATCATGGATCAGCTGAACACGAACTCAAGCGAGGATTTACGAAAAAGCTGAATACATTGGATGCTGAATGACCCGATACGTACACGAGTCCTGGGATGGCTATCCTTGAAAGGCGACCCCTTTTTTCGTTGTCTCCGCAAGCCCACCTCCTGCGAACCCTGTACCTGAAAGAAGAACAAAGTTAACGATGGAATGACAGAATACCGTAATTTCGCGATAGTGTCGCAGACTATGCGTACATACCTTCCCTCTTAAGCTCCACCATGTCAGGGTCCGTCAAGCCCCGGTCGCAAACGATGCACTGGCTAGCGGGGCGCACAAGGGAATCTGTGCAAACTTTGCATACAACGTGGGAACAAGGCCGCATTACTACAGCTTATATGTGAACCACCACGCCTCGAGGTCAACAGAACGCACGTACAAAACAGTATTTTATTATTAGAAAGACTGGTCTTGCAGGAAGGGCATATTGGATCCTTTGGCTCTCCAAGCTTTTTGACCTCGCTGGTCGTAGGAGTTGAATCTGTTGAATGTGCACTCGAAGAGGCCAGGAAGGAAAATTGAACGGGAATAAATGACTTCAAGCTTTGAAAACAAAATGAGAGAGCTCGTAGATTCTCGGCAGTGACACGCACTTGATTGCATGAGGTGGACTCCCCCCTCGACACATCGTTTGGGGCTTTACATCTTTTAACGACGAAGGTGGGCCATTTGACGTATAGGTGGGTGTCAGCGACGGTAACCAGAAATCAGGCAGTTTGTGCCGTAGTGCTTCTGCCTGTTCTCGCTCTATCAGCCTGAGTGCAGCTTCCTCGGCCTCCCGTGCAAGCATCTCGACGGTTGAACTGTCGAAATCAAGTTTCCGTTTGCCTGCGTGACCTGCGAAGCGTTCGATGTAAGATCAAGATATGATTGACACCAAATCACGCACTTTCTTTTGTGGGCTCGGTGCCGGATGTCGGGATGGGAATGGCGGGTAAATTCGCAGATAAGCCGAGTTGACCCTTCTCGAAATCTCGCAGAACGCGTTCCCTCGCAGCTTCCAACGCGCGTTGTTTCTCCTCTTCTGCCTCTCGCTTGAGCTGTTCTAGGCGCACTTTTTGTCTCTTGATATCTTTCTTCTGGCTCACTGTGTGTGTCTCAGCCCAATTCCCGCTGGCAGAAGACGCGATTGCATACGGAGATCGGCGTATGCACACTCTTTGCAGAACAAGTGGCCATGATCACAAGCAATTGGATCTCGGGCTCGTTGTAAGCACAGAGCGCAGGCATCAAAATTTCGCATGGATTCATTCCCTAAGCGTTGCTAGAACGCCTCAGATTCAGTTCACATGCATTCACAAAACCTCTGGGAAACACAGAGAAGACATACACGTTTCGTGCCATATTCTGTCTTTTGCTTTTCTGCATACGAGAAAACGGAAGAAGCCGTGTTGTTTTTGCTATGCTTCGTCATGTCTCTCGAAACTCGAACGTAGAGACGAACATCCGATCGGGCGTCCAAGTTGTTTGCCCAATCCGGTACGACCTTCCTTCCCGATGTAGTACAGAGTCGTGTGGGCTTCATACTCGCGAAATGACTCGCACTGAAGGCTTGCAGTCGCTTATCTACTGCCCTATAGCCCTTTTTTTGTTTCACACTCACTTGCAACCAATGAGGCACACAAAGCGATCTGCTCACGCAGACTCACTGCTGGTGCAATGAGTCAATGACCATCCCCATAACAGCCATCCCACCAAAAGGCTCAAGGTGAAGCAGGTCTGAGCAACATGCAACATTACTTACCGACCATGCAGCTTGTCACACACAGAACACAAAGTTCTGCACAACTATTTCCGATACTGGTGACAGCAGAGGTGCCAAGTCTTCTTCACTCCTCAATTATCCTCTACTCGATGTAAGCAGAATCCCGAGTACTTGTTTACTAAGCACAATTTATTGAACCTCTGAAACGACAAGTGACCATGCTAGTGGTGTGCTTATAAGTCACTCCATCAGGGGGATATCACATCCTTGAGTTGTGTCTTCGGTATAGCCTCAACAAATGCTTTCCTCTTTAACCGCGCATGCGTCGCCTGCTCGAATGCATAAGCAAAACCGATCAGTTGATACTCGCTGTACGCTGTGCCCATGAAGCACAGGCCGAAAGGCAGTCCAGGAGCTTTGTCATGTAAAGGCGTGGGTGGGTTGGGTGTTGGTTCAGTGGCATCGGAAAGGAAACCAAGGGGAACTATGCAATGTTTCGTACATGAAATGAACTCGCGAGTGTAGGATGAAATACGTACCAGATACAAGTGGATATCCCGCAATCGCCGCAGCCTTCGTTGCATAACCTGCGTGTCGAAACGGCCTCAGTGTTTGTCATCCCGGAGGAAATCTGACGTACCGTAACTTGACGGCAAGACGATTGCATCAAGCGCATACTTCTTGAGCGTAGCATCGATTCCATCTATGCGGCCAAGCTGATAATCTTTCTTGACGGCTTCGTAGTACTGGTCGTCTTGCTCGCTTGCCTCAGATTTGTGAAACCTTGCGAGAAATGGACATCAGCGAAAACCTTATCCAGCAGAAACACGCTGACTCACTGGGATTGGTCGGTGTGGTAAGGTTCAGGAAGTTCCTTGTCCTTGTTCTCATCGTTGAACCGAATGAGATCCGCGAGGTTATTGACGTTTTTGGGACGTTTACGAAGTCCTTCGATGTATTTGTTGACCCCAACTTTGAATTCTACAGTGAGTACCAGCCTTTCGTCTTCCGATGCCTTGAGCTCCTCAGCGTTGGGGAACTCAGTAGGATCCACAATATCAGCACCAAGGGAGCGGAGAACGTCGAGAGCTTCGTTAAACTCTCCATTGATGGGACTGTCGTCTTTGACCAACTTCCGCGGCACACCAAGTCGTTTTCCCTTGAGAGCATTTTTATCCAACGCTTTCATGTAATCGGGGACCTCAGGCTGTTCTTTGGTTGCCTCGTCGTCCTCGTCCTTTCCAGCAATAAAGCGGAGTAAGAGCGCAGCATCTGCGACAGAACGACACATCGGTCCGACCGTATCTTGAGTAGATGATATTGGGATGACTACATGACCGGTAATTAGCAAGCGGTCTCGTCACGTTTGCCTTCCTAAAGTTTACCGTTTGTACGAGAGACAAGCCCAATGGTGGGTTTGATCCCAACAATGTTATTCTTGCTACTCGGAGAAACTATGGAACCGTCCGTTTCCGAACCGAGGGAGGCGGCAGCAAGTCCAATAGCCATCGCGACCCCACTGCCAGAACTCGAGCCAGAGGCATCTCCGTTCGGGTAGTACGGAGACAGAGTCTGTCCACCTCGTCCAGAGAACCCGTTGGGAACGGTTCCTCGGAAATTGGCCCATTCGGACATGTTGGCCTTGCCGAGGAATATGGCTCCAGCCTCGCGTAGTTTCGCCGCTGCAGGGGCGTCACCTGCGACCTCAGAACCAAGGAGAGCGTATGATCCTAGGACAGGTATGAGACGCTGGTCAGTCGGGTTCAGGACAGCAAGTGCATACCGGCAGTTGTATTCAAGCCTATAGGACGGAAATTCAGTACAGATCGATCACGACGGGCGAA
>QFEM01012925.1:0-14069 GCA_003316205.1 Boletus bicolor
CAATCACAATCTAACACAATCTTCAGAGAGTAGACCACTTTTTGGTCAACTTTGAGATCCTTGGGAAACCAAACCTTTTCTACCCATACCTCCACTCCCACGTTTTCTTGAAGAAGCCAAAAAAATATGTCTAGTCACTCAACTCCCCATCTGTACCTATGCACTTTGTGCCTCTCATTCTGCATTGAGGCATTACTGCAGCATTAGAAGCAGATGTAACCATGGGCATGGAGGCCCAACAAGTGAGAACCCTGGTTGTGTACCCACCACAGGTATCTAGAGTACCTCAGACAATAGAGCAACAAGCCAATGGGTACTCCCACCTACCCCCAAAGTGCCAGACTTTGTGTGGTTGGACTAGTGCTACCAGTTCATGAAGAAACATGGCAACATCACATCACCACTGCTGTTCACCCCCACTGACTTCTGGTGCATGCCACCATGTCACTCTCTGCCAAAAGGACCACTATCTGCACCCCCTATGGAGAATCCCACCCTACCACTGCCATCAAGGGGCACGTATTCCAGATCTCCAGGTTCACCAAGTTCCCCCAGTTCAGACCACCCCCCAGAAGTCCCTTTTTGGCCTGGCCTGGAAGAAAGTGTAAGGAGTTGGCAACTGGATCCAAAAATTGGAAAGTCAATTTATGCTAAATCTATCAACTATAATGGAAACAAAGAGCAGTTCATCTCCTGGTGGAGGATGGTAACAGTGTACTTGCATGGCTTTGAAACACAACCCTTAGACCATTCAGAAATCCTCATTATTCTATCATACATGACTGGCAAGAACCCTACAGAACAGTACACCAATCTAATAATTATAAGGAAAGCAAATGAGGCAATGGAATGTCTGGTCTTCAAGGCCAACCTAAAGTAAGTGTTTCAGGAAGTCTGGTGGGTGTTCCAGGACTCTGAGGATCAGAGGTCCTCAGGTGGCTGGCTTTGTTTACACCATTGAATACCAGAAATGTGGTCTTCCTCACATGCATCTCTTGGTCTTCTTGGAACAACCAGACAAAATTCGTGCTGTGGAACAAATTGATGTCATCATCTCAGCCCAGATTCTAGACCCCCAAATCCATCCTCAACTTCATGCTGCCATCACCAAATTTATGCTCCATGGTCCTTGCTCTCCTTAAAGGTGCATTGAAAACAATATCTGCAAAAAGCACTTTTCCAAGCCATTCTCTCCTCATACCATCATCAAGAAGGATGGCTATCCTGACTATGCTTGCCCTAATAATGGCAGGACCATTAAAAAAAGGCAGGATGTCTTTGACAACAAACATGTCATACCTCATCCTAGGAAGTTGGTGGTTCAGTTTGACTGTCACATCAATCTTGAAGTCTGTGGCACTATCAAAGCTGTCAAATATATTCACAAGTACATATACAAGGGTCCTGATCATGCCACCATTCAAACAGAAGATCATGATGAGATTTGCTCCTATCTTAATGCCAGATATATTTCCTCCACCCAAGCCTGCCACAACATCTTTGAGTTTCCCATGCACATGGAATGGCTAGCCATCTATTGTCTTTTTGTTCATCTTCCTGGTCAACAAAATATTGTCTTTTGTGCTGAAGCCCATCTGGAGGAGGTTATTAACAATGCCAAGGACTCTCAACTACTTGGATGGTTCAAGGCCAACCAGGATCCTGATCTTATTGCTGCTGGAGCACATGACCATCTTTACCAGGACTTTCTTAAGAGTTTTGTCTGGGACAATAGACGTGCTGTATGGAAGATTCACCAAAGATATAAGGCCATTGGTCACATGTATTCTATCCCTGTCACTGCTAGAGAGGCATTCTACTTGCATCTTTTGCTCACTGTGGTCAAAGGTTAGATTGCTCATGATATTGTACTCATCACTCAGAAATGATTACTTTTCCTTATAGGTGCTACTTCCTTTGAGGATCTTCATACTGTCAATGGCCATCTCCATAATTCCTTCAAAGAGGCTTGTCATGCACATGGTCTTTTGCAAGATGATAAAGAATGGTTGATGTGTCTTCAGGAGGCTGCTCACTTCAGCATGGGCTATCAATTGCATCATTTGTCTGTCATCATTCTCATCCATTGTGCTCCTGTCGATCCTGATTGCTTGTGGAAGGCATCCAAAAACAATCTCTGTGATGATCTGCATCATTATCTCATCCATACTCTTCATATCCCTAAGCCCACCCAGGATCAAGTTTATGATTATGGCTTGCACCTGATAGCCCAGGATCTTAGGAGACATGAAAAGAGCTTGCAAGACTATCCATCCATGCCTAGACTGCAGGGAAATTGGAATCACCAGCAGGGAAACCAGCTTATCAATGAGCAGAGAGCATACAGTATGACAGGCAGAAGCAACAAGTATTTGTGGACAGAGGTCTTCCTACCTTGAATTCCCAGCAGAGGGCTCTCTATGATGCAACCATGAATAGTATCATCAACTCCAATGGATCCATGTTCTTTCTTCACAATGGTGGTGGTCGTGGCAAGACTTATTTGGCCAAGCTTATTTCTGCTGCTGTTCACGCAAAAGGTGAAATTGTCCTTTGCATTGCATCCACTGGTTTGGCCTCCCTTCTACTTCCTGGTGGTCGTATAGCCCATTCTTGCTTCAAAATTCCCATTCTTTGCCATGAAAAAAATACTTGCAACATCAAGAACAATAACCTCAACCATCAGCTTTTTCAGCAGACATCTCTGATTATTTGGGATGAAGCAGGATCTCAGCATCATCATGTGGTGGAGTCTGTGGATCACACTCTCAGGGATCTTCTCAATAGAAACCAACCTTTTGGAGGCATCACTATTCTCTTTGGTGGTGACTTTAGGCAACTTCTTCCTGTAATCCAGCATGGCTCAAGAGAACAGATTGTTTCTGCTACTTTCACCCACTCCAACCTCTTGGCAAACATGTCTATCCATTATCTCCTGCAAAACATGCACCTTGGCCAAGATCCTGAATCTGATGACTAGGTACAGCAACTTCTTCATATTGGAGCCAATGAAAAAGATTCAGTTCTTTCCCAGCACATGCACTGTGGCAATGACATGGACTCTCTTATCAATGCCATTTACTCTCAGCTCCTTGCCAAAAACCACAATCATGCTCTTTTTGATTAGTACTTTTTGAATCGCACTATTCTTGCTCCTAGGAATGTTCAAGTCCATGAGATCAACTTCTCTATTCTCAGCTCTGTAGAACCTCAGGAGAAGATGATCTATCTCAGTGCAGACTCTGTGACTGACAGAGAGTATGGCTATATCTAGCCAGAAGTACTGCATACCATCAACTCCTCTGGATTTCCTCTTCACCAACTGGAGCTAAAGAATGGTGCCCACCAATGCTGCTGAGGAATCTGGATCCCATCCATGGTCTCTACAATGGTACCCAGTTAAGACTCATCGGATCTACTCAAAGAAACCTGAAGTGTTGTATTCTGGGTGGTGTTGACAATGACAATGAGGTATTTATTCCTAGGATGGTTCTTGATACTGGGTTGGAAGACTCCCCTGTTCCATTTTGTCAGTTGCAATTTCCTGTGCATCTGGCATACTCCATGGCCATCAACAAATCTCAAGGTCAAACACTAAAGCATGTTGGGTTGAACTTGAGCTTACCTATATTTTCTCATGGACAACTCTATGTAGCACTTTCAAGGTGTACTCATCCTAGAAACATCAAGGTTTTATTTCCTCATGATCCAGATAATCCTGGACATACCAAAGTAACAAATGTAGTTTGGACTGAAGTATTTAGAAACCTGGAGATATGAATTGTATTATACTATTGTTACCACATTGTTATTTAAAATGAATACCTTGGAGACAAAGTGAGTATTGTGTATAAAAGTAAAGAAAAGAATAAAGTCTTGCATTGGAAAATCAGATGATTGTGCCAGAGGCACAACAGTGTATAAAGACTAGGATCAACATTTTCATCAAAAGACTAGAATTAGTATCTTCATCTAAAAACTAACTTGGAAATATGATTTGTAGTATATATTTATACTGCTGGAGGATTGTTACATGTTGGACAATTTTTATAGCAGCCTATAAAAATTAGGATGATTGTGCTAAAGGCACGACAGTGTAAAGTAATTCTATTAATAAAAAAATAGGATGATTGTGCTGTAGGCACAACAGTGTAAAGTAATCTCTATCAATAAAAAATAGAATGATTGTGCCACAGGCACAATAGTGTAAAGTACATAATTTCTACCAATAAAAGTAGTATGTCCTACCCATCAAAAGTAGCATGATTGTGCTGAAGGCACAACAGCTCAGGTTAATAGCTAGTCAATAAGATTAGCAGAAAGCAGGGTGTGGAAGTGTCATATCCAACATGTCTTTTGTGTGGCTCAGGTGGGTTGAGTAGGTTGGTTGTTTCGATTGTTTCATGTATTTGTCCTATATGCCACATGTATTTCCATTTTTGCTGATGAAAACCATGTGACTCAGCTCACCCAAGTCCTTTGTCCATTCAGTAGGGCACAGCAACACTGCCACTTGCCTTTTTTGGTGTCCATTCAATAAAAGCTGCCCATCAACACTCTCTTGACTCAACCACTACCACAACTTCCCTCCCTCCACCTCCCTACATCAACAACAATCCAATATTCTTGCCACATCTGTTCAGAATTCATTTCATTTCATTTCTGTGAGTTCAATACTCTCCTAAATCACATTTCTGGCTATGATCTGATCAGAGATCCAACAATTGATAAGGTCTCTTGGTGCTGGTATCTTCTTCTTTTCCTTTAGGATCACTTCCTGAGTGTTTGTTGTCCTTCACACACCCATGTCTTACGACTCTAGACATTAAAGAGCACCTAGAGCTAGGGTTAAAGCATTGCTCTTGTAGGGGTATAAATTACCATTGGCTACATGATCGCCCTAGGAATACAATCCAGATCTAAAGTGTAGTTTGGCATTGTACTCAGCCACCTAGTCATATCCACCAGGCTTTTTTAAAACAGGTATTTGCTGTGCCGTTGGCATTTCCATATTGCAGTGTAGGAATGTTCCAGAGTTGTAATCTATGTGGGTTCATGTGACTACCCATAACATCATGTGATAGATACTTCACCTTTGAAGTAGTGCTGGCTAGCTAGGAACAACGAGTAAAGTTCTGAAATTTCCAGTTTCTTTTCTGCAACAATGCCATCCAAAAAAATAGGATGATTGTGCCACAGGCACAACAGTGTAAAGTAATTCCTACCAATAAAAAGAAGCATGATTGTGCCAAAGGTGCAACAGCTTAGGTTAATAGCTAGTTATATCATTGAGTATACAAGCCAGCTATATTGATTGTTGTGTTGCACAACTCTATAACATATTGTATGAGATATTGAAGTTGGATTGTGTGAATTTTGAAGTGTGGATATTAAATAAATGAAATTATAGTTGACCAGAAATAATTAAAGGCACAATATTAATGTAATACAATGGATAAAACAGTTTAACTAATATACTTGTTTATAAATTGTATTTATGTAGAGGGTGTTACAAAGCTATGTAACACAAGAATCAATACAGCTGGCTTGTATACTCAATGATATGTAGTCCTTAACATTCAGGACAATGTTCAGCCCTGTGGAAGCAATATTGGCCTATTGTCAGCCCATACTATTCTTAATATTCACTCTGCTAGAAATTATTATTAGATGTGGATAGTCACTAGACCACTTGGCCATGGTAGAAATCAAGTGCAATCATCTTTCCACTAATGGTAGACTCATTTAGAACAGTATCCAACATGACTTTCGATTAGGTTAATCCAATTTCAAAAAATCAAACTTATTATAAATTTAATTAATAATCATGAATTCCATGGTGACAGTAATGAAAGATAGAGTGCTATGTGTTTTGATATAGCTGTATTACATAAATAATATTAAATGTTAGCTAGTCAGACAATAGTCAATATTCCATGATCTTACTAAGATACTACTATTTAATATATATGCTCAAATGAGTGTTCCAATGAGTTATCATTTTGAAATGGCTACCATTTCATCAGATATTATCCAAATTTCTTAATTCTTGTGACAGAAAGCCAAATTTGTGTATTTCATTTCATACACCCATATTCTAGGATTAGGATTAGGAATTCTTGGGAATTATTGACTTTAGTACAAAACATGCAAACATTAGGATACTTATTTGAGCCACTTTACATATCATTTAAGATCTCATTCATCATTTGCTGAAGAGTGGGGGTTTTGTTTTCACTGATGAGTAGAAGTACATTATCCATAACTAAAGCACTATTCAGCATCATGATCATAAGAATGTCATATTCTGGACAATTGACAAGAAGACATGTTGAACTAGCTTTATGTGATGGCCACAGCTAGATGCTGATAGGGTGGATTGTTTTTCTTGTCAAAGTGATATAATCTATAGTGGCCAAGTCATGAACAAGTATCATTTTCACATTTATAGACATAAAGATCAAAAGTAATACATACAGCTAGATAAATAAACAGTAGGAAGAAGATAAAGAAGAAAATAATTGACAATAAGAAGAAACCATAATAATAAATAAACCTTGACATTGGCATAATGATAGTGATATTTTATATAAGCACATTTTTATTATAATGTCAGAGATGGCTTTTGTGACCATACATTTACCATGTACAACACATGTGATCATACATATATGCACATTAGTAGAAAATACCATCATCAATATTGTAATACACAAAGATCATGGCACAAGCCCATCTACCTAGGTTAATTTCTATAACAAGATGGGGGAAAAAAGTTTGTAATTTGATACTGTAGTTATGTGTTTTCATGCTTTGTTACAAAGAATTTATTACTTCTAAAGAACTAAGTTATACTATGAAACAAGTTCACTTATTAGAGTTGTTATTATTTGGAAAATAGTATTAACAAGCCTAATTATCAATGATGATGGCAACAATGTCCATTCTTAATAAGACTCTAATAGTCAATAACAATCACAATTGGTGATAGACATTCCTTGCCAATTTCCATCTATATGCCATCTTCTCTATCAACTACCTCCATTGACACTAGCTATTCTGATAATGCTGATGTGTTTGATTTCAATGAGGAACTAGAATCCTTTATCTCTTACACACTTTTTAACCCTGAATTAGAAACTAAACATCACCCAAGTCAACTCTGGGATATCCTGTTGGTTTCATTTGTAGAAATTCCTGGTAAAATTTGATCATTTTTCATTTATGTTGAATAACTAATATATAGCAGAATTTCAGGCCATTCACCATGCTGAGGTGAGCACCTGGTCTGTGCTTGCACTAGTCTGCACAATTGCATAACTGCACTTGTGCAAGACATTCTGTCCACTTGAGTTTTTTTATGCTCACTCATTGATAGTTCTTTCATTTTTTGCATCAAAACCATAACCTCAATCATCAGTGCTATAATTGATAGACACAGCCAAGCTAGAATACAAGGTATATACTCTAATTGACTTTAGTTAGTACTAATATAGCTGATTTAACATGGTTTATTAATTCTGAAATTTATTCCTGGTTTTAGCATTATTGTCTTCCACCTGGATAGCCATAATTTTTATTATTGTCATTAGAGGAGTAAATCCAATTCTATGACACACCAAAATTGTTGACTCAAGTTGTACAGCTTCAATTGGTTGCATTTTCATATCTCAACAAAGTATGGCAAGTGTTAAAGACTATGCAACTCCTGCAATGAAGTTTGAAACTCCAGAGAAGGTAGGATATTGGCTTCAGCTTATATGCTGTGTCCTTGTTGATGTTCATGTCTTAGATTTCAAAAAAGTCAGAGATAATTAGAGGAGAGTTATCAAGCCTCAAACAATAATGGGAGGAAATTACATATGAAGGAGCTACAGTAACTTCAAAAAGAGTTACAATAACTAACTCTAAACTGGGGCACAAAGTGCCCTACAATTACCTGTAGGAATTTCACTTTGCTTTGATAAGATCAAACAAAGTACAGACTTTTGGCTACAAACTGGTCCCTGGGTCATGTGATTTGGCTCAAGGGCTACAAAAATATGATAGTTTTAAATAAAACAGAAACACCATTATAACAGTTTTTGAACTTTTGCTATAAGATGTAGAATGATGATGATTGAGGAAAGAAAGAGTGTGGGAAATTTAAGAAAGTGGATGATTTATATATGTTTGGTGAATAAATACAAACAATACTCTTGGAAAATACTGCTGAAGTGTGGGAAAACACATACAGCACAGTATGAAATCTTTTTAGATCTTTTTAACTACACTTTTGCTATACTTCTGCTACATTTTTACTACATTTTTTGCTATACTTTTACTACACTTTTACTACACTTTTACTACACTTTTACTACACTTTGTTGTTACACTTTTCATACACTTTTTCTCTACACTCTTGCAACATTCCTACAACATTTTTTTGCTGCTACACTTTCTCTACACTTTTGCAATACTATTTCCCTGCACTCTTTACACTTTTAAAAACCAGGAGTTTTGGCTTCATACTCCAGTAACCACACACATTTTAGTGTTGA
Organism: Boletus bicolor; assembly: GCA_003316205.1. Taxonomy (NCBI): domain Eukaryota; kingdom Fungi; phylum Basidiomycota; class Agaricomycetes; order Boletales; family Boletaceae; genus Boletus; species Boletus bicolor. The sequence continues at coordinate 8,541 of QFEM01012925.1, forward strand.
CAGCTCTTGCAGATTTGGTTGAGAAAGTATACAAATATTTCTTTGTTTTCTTTTGTTATACCTTTACTATAACTTCCTTACAAGACTGTTACTGCATTTTTTTGTAAAATTTTGATGGACTTTTTATTTATTTTTACTATATGTTTACTTTACTTCTACTCTAATTTTTTTTTGTTGTATTCACAAAAAAAAAGGTGAAAGAAGTATTAGATAAATGTGTATTAAATATGCCCAAAAGTGTAGCAAAAAATTGTACCAAAAGTGTAGCAAGCCTAGTCCAGACTGGATAGCAACATTCCTCATTTGCTAATTAGTTCACATTTAGTGTACACTATATTTCAAGTCCTATGCACTTTGCTATCATCACTTATTATCCACCTGTTGTTATGACTACCTGGGGAGGAGTAATCACTAAGGCTCTTGCAACAAAGAGTTGCTTGGAGAGCAATAATGCAGTACTTCTGACTAGGGGTTTCCAAACAGCAGTGGACACCTTAGGGAATTCCTGGGTGTAGGGTCAGGGTTCAACTGGAATAGATACCCAAAGATTGACAAGAGTTCAGCTAGAGAGAGTTCTTGTAGACTGACAAGGTTCTTTAAAGAAGGAATAACAAAAGCTACCAATTGAAGATGGTAGGAGACTTAGAGAGTGAAGGGATGAAGGGAAGACAACTATATTGCCTTGGATAGACAAGATACAGGAGATATCTCAAGGGAGGTCTAAGCTAAGAAATCACAGTAGGTAAAAAAGAAAGAGTCCTTTGTATACCTTGCCTTTGTAAGCTTGAACAAGGGTAAATGAAGGGTGTGACCTCTAGCTAATAGAGGCTATGGATGTGTCAAGGAGACCATTAGCTACTATCCATCCTTTGACTGGAGTGCAATCAGTTTAAGGTCAAAAGCATGGACCAGGTGCAGAACAATAAGGATTGGATTAGACTGTGAGAACATGTGTATGGAAATGGGAGAAGTGCATGTTCCTTCTATCAGAACAATAAGAGCAGGAACAATAGGAACATGCATATGGAACATGTGAAGTGCATGTTCCATATATCATGGAAGAATCAATGGAAACAAGAGAAAAAGGGGAAAAACCTTTGATAAGAAGTTAGAAGAAGCCAAAGGAGAAGAATGGGAAGAAAGTCCAGTGGACACGCTAGGACTTGTACAATGAGAGGTCCTAGAGATAATGGTAGTACATATAAGATGAGTAATTGCAGTAAAAGGAGAAAAGAAATGAGTAATTGTAACACTTGTCATCACCTGTCACCATCTATGTACTAAAGTCATAAAAATCTATAACCAAGTTAGGGTTTTTTTTTTTAGAGTGAGAAACCTTTGGTGTCACACCTCAGGATCTTTAGATGTGGTGCTTATGTGCATCTCCCTGATGAGACACACAAGGGCAAGCTACAGCCAAAATCACAGCTGATGGTTTATCTAGGCATTGCTACTATGAATTTGCAAAACTATCTACTTATGCAACCAAATAATTCCCTATATACTTCAGCATATGTCATATTTGATGAAAATCTTTTCCTAGGTGCTCAGGAGCTAGATCTCACAAGCCAATCAGTTATGCTCCATGTTATGATTACTTATTTCATTTCTTTTTCTCTTACATTTACTCATTATTCATATGCTGCTGTTATATCCAACTCTGGTGCCTCTGGTACTAGATGTGCCAACTCTGAATCTATACCACACCTATTGCAGCTCCAAATCTCCAGAGTTGCCTCTCCATCTCATATATTCTGTAATGTATATTTCCAATATCTCATTATCTCTGTTCATCCTGTACCCTGACTTCCCTGTCATCCCTGACTCCATCATAGTTACCCATTGACCCTTTAGTTGTATGTCTCCATCTTGTTACTCATCCTTGAAAATACTCCTCCCCTTGAAAATACTTTTACTTCCGGACTTAGCTACTCCACCTCCCATTCTAACTTCATATATAAACCCATACCAATAGGTCTTGTATTTCAGTTTGAATATCACATTCTCATATATATAATATCATGTCTATGAATAGATTTCATTGGTGTATTCCCCATGAACTACTTAAGGGGGATAAACCTTTGGTATTACATCTTAGGGTTTTCAGATATGGTGCCTATATGCAAATTCCTGATGGAACATGTAAAAGGGAAGCTGCAGCCCAAATCACAGCTGATGGTTTACCTAGGCATTGCTATAGGAAATTCACAGAATTATCTGTTCATGTGACCAAATAATTCCTTACATACTTTAGCATACATTGTTTTTGATAAGAACCTTTTTCCTAAGTGCTTAGGAGCTAGGCCCCACAAGCTGATCAGTCACACTCCAAGGAAACCTCATTTAGCAGAGAAATATTCCTCATATTCTTTGGAGTCAGAGGACAATTCAGTGCCACTTCTATCACTTTGACAACCTGAGTGATCTCATTTGCTGATTTGCAATCCTACTCCACCCTCACCTCCTGTTACACCACCTTGTGCTTCTCAACCACCTCCTGCCTATCCTCCAGCTTTACCTCCTCATCATGAGCAAATTCATTGCCCCCTTACTTGACCTGGGAATGTTTATGGGAAAAAACACCACCCTATGGAGCAGGTCAAGAATACCAAAAAGGCTTCCACATGGAAGAAAATGGTTGAAGAAGAGAAGAAAAAGGCACCAGAGACTTCTGATATCCCTGGTGGCCTCCCTCCATCACCTACTTCTTCAGAAGACAACATTGAGTGGATCACCAATGAAGGGGGGCAAGGCTCTGATTAATTATCTCTATTCTCATGCAATTCCATTCACACAGTCATCTAATTCTCCCAATTATTAGGAATGGTTCCTTTGGGACATTAATAAATTACCTATGGCAAAGCAATCTGCATGGTGGAAGGCCTATAACACTGAGCTAGCAATGCTTAAGCAATGTAAGGTATGGGAAATAGTTGATCACCTTGATAATTGCAAGGTTATCAAAAATCAATAGGTCTTTGATGTCAAATCTAATAGTCAGAAATGTGCACAATTAGTAGCAAAAGGTTTCTCTCAAGTCAAAGGACTAGACTATGACCAAATATTCTTGCCTGTTGTGCAATTTGAAACAGTGCAATGTATGTTCACCCTAGCCACCATTAATAGCTGGCATCTCTCAGGACTTGATGTTCAATCCACCTATCTATATGGCATTCTGGCAGAAGAACACTATATGGAGTTTCTAGAAGGGTATGCCCCCTCACATCTCAAAGGCAAAGTACTCAAACTCCTTCATGCCATTTATGGCCTTAAATAAGCTGGTATCACATGGTGGCACACACTTGATGCTTCCATAAAGGAATTAGAATTTGAACAGCTCAGAACAGATGCCAGTTTGTTTGTGTACAAGCAAGAAACTGATATAGTACTTGCTATAATTTATATTGACAACACAATCTTTTGTGGTTCCTCAAAGAGCCTGGTCAAAAGATTTAAGGCCACTTTCATGAAAAAGTGGAAATGTTGTGATCTTGGAGAACCATGTAAATTCCTCCAAATGAATATCTGTCAAGAAGGTCACCACATTATAATTGACCAGCAGAATTACCTCAGCAAAGTGTTAGAATGCTGTGGAATGATCAATGCAAAGCCAGTATACACTCCTCACTGCAGGGACATTATTCAGCAAAGAATGATGGTCCAGTGAACCTAGAGCTTCATACTTGGTTCCAAACAGTTATTGGATCATTACTTTATCTCATGATTGGCATGTGGGCTGATATTTTATACTATACACTGTGACTCAACTTGCCTGTCAATCAGCCAATCCATCACAAGAGCATCTCAAGAAAGCTCTTTACATTTGCTGCTACTTAGTTGGCACTAGTGACTATTTGCTAGTATATGATGGAAATTCTATCAAAGGCATTATTGCCTGTACTGACTTTGACTGGGGTCAAGATAAAATTACTGGTCACTCACAAACAGGTTATTACCTTAAGTTAGTAAATGGAGTGTTTTTGTGGAATTCACATTTACAAAAATCACAGCTCTGTCTTCAACTGAAGCAGAATATATGGCTCTGAGCAATTGTTCTCACCAAGTTATATGAATTAAACAGATGTTTGAGGAACTTGGGTATAATTCCAAATTCATTCCCATCTGTGGTAACAATCAAGGATCACTACTTATAGCTGAAAATCCTGTCACTGAAAAATAATTCAAACACATTCTCATCAAGTACCATTTTGTATACAATGCAGTGATGACTTTTAAACAAGTAAGTCTATTTTATATTTCCAGCAATGACAACCCTGCAGATATATTCACCAAGAACCTTGAATATGTCAAATTCAAGAAACTTAGATCTCAACTAGATTTGGAGCTTTGGAATCTTGCCTTTCCTATGGATTGAATAATTGAAGTATATACTTTATGTCTAGATTTACTATGGTATATCAGATAAGGGGGAGTGTTGAACATTATAATACTCTATATGTAGTATAGTTTACACACTCATTGTACTTAGATACAAACTCAGCTGTGTTGAGTTCTAATTGATCTTCTACTTAAACTATTGTTCATCTCATAAGCATTTACCACAAGGTATGTAACCACTGCATGACTCTGTCAGTACATGCCCTGCTTCAACAAAGGAGATATGCATGCTTATGAGAGATTATTCTAGTCATAGTTGACCAGACACAAAAGCTTGCCTGTGGCATCATTGTGAAATCCCCTCCTACTCTTGTTACTGATAGTAGGAGGGGGGTCTGGCTTTAGGGTGCCTTCCATGAGCCAGTGGACCACCAAAACTTTATGTTATGACCTCTATCACAAATGACTAAGGCAAAACCACAAGGCTTGACAAATCTCGCAATGCATTTAGTGAAAAATGACCAAACATGTGGACAGTTTTTTTAGCCACTGTAACAGCACCATTGATATCAATGGTGCATTGGTGATAGGTTGCTGCCCAGGTAGCAGCAGTTCCCTTAGTCATAAAAGACAGGGCAAAGGTGACCTGTTTGGGTTCCATATTATATAAGGCATTGTTTACGGTGAGGTAAAAGACCATAGTAGTGAGCCAGGAGAGGGCCTGCTCATAGGAACCATCAAAGGCATTGGGGGTGCCGAGGTGGAGTTCAATGGGGCATAAGGACATAGTGGAAGAAGAAGAAGGGGAGGTGGTGATGACAGGGGATTGAGGGGTTCTCCTCTGAGTAGGAGTGCTGGAAAAAGTGGGAGAGGTGGTGGTTGTGGGGATGGTTAGTGAGGAGGACAAGTGACGAGCAAGAGATCTGGCACACCAGTTATGTAGCTTCACTATCTCCAGTTAAGATCTCCTCAATAATATCTGGCCACTCATCAGGTTTTTGATTATCAAGGTCATTAGGGATTGCAGTGCAAGATTCTTCTTCTTCAGACAATTCTCCTGGAGTAGGTTGGGGGTGAGGGATTTCCCAGCAAGGATTGGCATGAGGTGAAATAGTGGAAGGCTTACACAGTAGTAGCCTTTATAAGAGAGCTTAGACCTTTTGTTATGACAACCCTAGATGAGGAGTAATT
>QFEM01012954.1:0-32317 GCA_003316205.1 Boletus bicolor
TTGCAGGTGTGCTCACGACTTGGGGAATAATACCAGACTCATCTACGACACCCGTTTCATTTTCGGATCGATTATGCCGCAGTTCCGCGATGCCGAAGCCGATGAGGTGAATGGTAAGCCCATCCGCGAAACGGTAGACGAGTCGCACTGCGGTTGAGCTTGGGATACCGATTTGTCTGATTACAGATATCCGTAAGGAGTCCGACAAAAGTACTTGACAGTTGGCAACAATGTTCGCAGGCATGTCCTTGATCGCAGCCTCCCCGCGGAGAAGGAATGAGAAAGCTTGGCCACCGAAGCGCCAGGAGCTAGGTTAGGATATGGACATCTCTATTCGACTGCAGTCTGACAGCAGAAAGGTCACTTTCGGGAATGGACAGTGGGTTGGCGATCGGACCGAAATCGATTGCCTACAGCACAGTTACTGTGCTTCCCCGTCAATAAGTTCCATTGGCACATATGACGTCTCAATCGGGCGGGATCCACGTGGGATTAGTCTCGTTGTGTTTACCTCGCACAAGAAAAAGCGCGCATCAGAGTTATTCCTGACCACCCCTACCTGTCCTGTTCATGCGTTTACGCGGTGTGCCAAGTTTATTTGAGGATCGTATACCACATGGAATTCAATTCCTTGGTCCGAATCATGCATCGCAACTCGCAAATATGACAAATACTCCCGAAACGTTTCTTGTGCGAATAAAGTGACTGGGTATGTCGTTGTTATTTCGTGGAATCGGGAAAGTCAATCTGAAACAAACACGTCTCAGAGCTCGCCCTAAGCAACGGGTATGTAATAGGAACCCAGGCAAAGATGAGCAGCGTCGTGGCGCAAGTCCATACAAATTCAGAGGAAGAGAATTATGATCATTCAGCTGCATTCACGAATTCGAACTTATCTTTCAGGAGAGATGCGCCTAGCAGGCTGCGCCGATGGCTGTCCAACCACAATGCGGAGAAATAATGCGCACACGAGCCGGAAAACCGTCTACTCCCACAGGAGATGGCACCTGTGTTTCGGCTACCAGAAATGGCGGAATGAGGGAATCGATTTGATCCTCGGAAGGATCCTGAATCATTATCTGCCGCCTTAAGCCTGCTTTGCCCCCAAGGTGCGGACGCTTGCGAGTCAATGAGCAGAATCATTTCCACGGTGTGCTCCCCAGGAATGGCTTGTGTCTATATGCGGAGAAATGGGCTTCGTCGCCACACGGCGCGTTGACTACGACAACAATCTGGGGTGGGCGAATGGACACACTACTCCCCAAGTCTGGTTGTTACTGGGAACGAAGTTGACTGCAGGACTGACTCTAAATTATTCCTAATTTGGATCAAATTTGGGAGAAGTTCAGTTCAGGATAGTTTCCAACAAACATGGGACACTCACCTATGTTGGTGAATAATTTAAGGGAGTAAGCGATGTCCACGAGTCGGGGAGAAAGTGGGGGGAAACACAAGGGTATCAAAGTTGGAAGGTTATACGCAGATAACTTGACCCAACTGGCGCAGGAAGGGATCGAAGGCGAAAATAGGGCACCCCGTACAACAGTTTATCGCGCACAGCCGGGCCCTCACTAGCGCTAGCCTCACTGCCGGAAAATGAAAGCTCGAATCGTACCAGTGTCCTGATTTTTTGAACGAGGCACAGCTGGGGGAAAAATGAAGTGTTCAACACTCATTTCCTGGGAACCAGCGAACGTGAATTTCTTCGAAAAAAAAAGGGGCACTTCCCTGCAAGGTTAGGCATTGCGAGACCGGTACCAAGTTGTCCCACCGGATGCCATGGCCCGCGTATCAGCTCGTTGATTTGATGGTCCCTGAAATTCGAGCAAGTCAGTGTAGACCTTCCCGTTACACTGACTTAGTGGACCGCTCTTTTGTTGAATCTACAAGCCAGGAACATATCAATGAATATTTCCTGACCGTGATTATGTGGGGCATGCCACCCGACGAGATGGTGCGTTCAGTAAGTCTTGGACGTCCTTCCGGAAGTAGATATCCAGTAGCTCCGAGTTATCATGAGTCTCGTCCCTTTGCGAGATTTTACCTCCCACTCATGTGGGACAGCGCTACGCTCTGACCTACCCACAAACAATTATATACGTTTCAACTCCGCCTCGGCAAGCTTAACATCCAGCGAATCAGCCTCTCTCAATTTCTGTTGCATATCTGTTCAAACTTGTCGCTCACCTGTGTACCTGTGATCATTTTTCAGGTCTCTCATGCCATGTCAATGTGGAACACGCGCTCAGCGAGATCGGTCGAACCCGGTGTGTTTAAATAAGATTATTTCCGAAACGCCATACCTACGCCGATGAAAATCAGATCAACTTGAACTTGAAGCTTGGGCGTTCTGTTAGCGGACGATATTGACAACCTTGCGATTTTTCTTTGTCATTCTCCACAGCACGACGCACGCCGAATCCCAACCCGGGTGGGTAACTGCCACTGAAATCTCACGTCTCTTCATATACCACTCCTTACACAACAGATCCACAGACACCAAGCAGCTGAGGCCCAGATGCTTGGGAGTCTGCGTTCCGAGAACCGTCGGCTATCTTTGTTAATCATGCGATCTTAACAATCAAACACTGATCACAGCAGTGCTCAATTTCGAAGACTCACTGGACTTTACGACCAATGTTCGCAGCGAAGACACCTTCATGTGTCCGAGTACGGGCTCCGTCCCTTCTCACTCGCGTCGCGTGCAGTCCACGCCTCATTAATGATATACCTCCTTTCTCGCCGGATGAATTTTCTTCCCGATATTTCCGGCTGCATCCACCACAAAATTATTACTTGTTCTGCAGGGACCCGACGATTCTTGTCAATATTGCCAAGCCATTTGCCAAAGTTGTCTGTGTTTTTGCCGGAGACCCGAAGCAAGGCAGTTGGCCTTGAGGCATTGACTTGCCATGACCGAGCGGCTCTTTCACCTGGCGATCCTCGCCAAGTGTGTTTGTGCGACTCATGTCCAGACAGCAGCATGTTTGTTCAGGCTCTGCGGATCCTGCCCTTCATTCGCAAGGTGGTCCTTCTGTTTACTTTGTTTGCCTCACCTCGCTTCGATTACTTTTATCCCTATATCCTGAAGCTATACCAAGGACTTTGGAAAGGATGAGTAAACATTGAAGCGGCCGGAATGACACAGAACTACAGCAATACAACGCCAGATTTTCGCACTATACAACAGTGGCGCTAAGTTGATGATGGTGACGGACCCTAGTATACAGTACTCATTGATCACACCGCCGAGGACATCGACGCTCCAGACTTCACGCTTCTCCATGGACAAGCTTTTTACCCTCTTCAACTTTATGCTCGTCTCCGCTCACCTTTCCTGCAAGAATCTTCATTTCCCCTTTAACCACCGTCATGAACCCAGGCTTCTTCTCAGCGCCCAGGGATGCCCGTTTGTCTTCCATCGTAGTTGGTAAACCTTGCCCTTGCTGCTGAACGCTTACGGAGGCTTGATACTCAGCAGCGCTAGCCCCCGGGGGTGGAGGGTGCAGCTGCGCAGGATGATATTCCCCACTGTAACCCCCTTCAACCTTCCTAGCGGTTGCGGTCCGTCCCTCTTGATTCCCTTCCCCCTGGACATCCTGCAACGGAACCTTTCCGTGACCAAGCACCTCCGAAGCAAGATTAGATCCCTCGATATCGTTCTCTGCCCCCATTGGCAGTTTACTCAGCTGCAACGTCATAACTTAAAAGATTTGACGAACTTTTTTCATTAGATCCTTCAGCACCAGCCGCGGTTCCCGCCATGCCGGCACCAGCAACGGCAGCCGTCTTCGCTTGTTTGCTTAGGGCTTCTCGGCTCTTTACTTCACTTGCCTCCTTCTGCGACTTGACTTCAGGACCAGATCTAGCTGTTATGTTGCTTCCGACAGTTTCTGCCATTCTTGTTGTCGTACTCTTAGGGGGGGCATCATCCGGTATCTGGGAAGCAGCTGCTTCATCTTTGAACGGCGCGGCATCTCGAGGTATTTTCGCTTTGTCTTCTTCCTTCTCGGACTCTCGGGGCTGTGTCCGCGACAGGAAATCAGTATTAATCCTGATCGCAAATGAGAAGCAATCAAAGAGAAAACGGGCATATAAAATGGGTACTCGAGGGATGATTGGCAGAAGAGTGCCAAGATGTACCTTGCCGAGAAAGATCTGCGCGACAATCAAGCCACGCCTTAACCAAACCAATAGAACTCGCATGGACCCGAAACGACCCCAAGAGACTTCGCGTGCATCACGTTGATAAGCTCAGAAGAAGAAAGCGTGGATGCGAAATCACAAAGCATGTGGAACACATGTGGTTTCCACGCCAGGCTTACAGTGAAGATTCCGTGACGTGTACCTCCTTGGCAGTGCGGCAACTTGCCAGAGAGGTGTCTCTTTTCCAACCCAATGGACCTAGCTCAACCCAGGCGAGCATGACAGAAATATTAAAGGAGAATCATGAACGCCTCGGAGCTCCACGAGGAAATTTGGCCATGAAGAACCAAGAAAAGACTGGCCCCAATAAGGTCCTTGCTCTTGTAGGAAAGCCAAGCAAAGAGTGATGCTTAGCGTGTGACAACCGTCGTGTACCAAGCCCACGAAAGTGGTGCGAGCAGCTAATTCAACAACGTACCTCGTCATCCCCACCTGCTGCGGACGGTTTTATCGTGTCTCTCCTCTGTCGAGGGGAGGTGGGCCGACATTCCTGGGCTCTCTCTTGACGCTCATCTGGTAAAAGAGCAACGCTAGATTCAGAGAGATTCCCTGGAAGTGCACCGACGCCCCCAGTGTGCTCTGAAGGTTGAGCACCTTTTAATTCAGTGCTGGGCAAGGAAACATGTGGTCCTTCTTGATGCTCCTCAGAAGCTAATCGCTGTCAGCTCACATGGATGCCTCAAAAGGTGGCAACTTACACGAATGCGAGGCCACAGTAGTATCCTTGATGCCCTGAGGAATGGGAAGGTAAGAACCTGCGGCAGTGGCCGTCTGAGCAGAATGTTCAACTGTTTTTTCTTCCTGCTCAGGCACATATTGCTTGGCGGTCTGCACGACTGTTGCACCAATGGATGGTTGCTGGGCGTCCTGTTTCTCGAGCTCCTTCGGAACCTGAGGTTTCTCCCGTGACTTTCCTTGTGTCATGTTAGGGTTATCTGCCCTCCTTGGAGCCTCTGAGAATGTAGCTGGAGTGTCCTTTGCGGTATTAGACGCGAGTATGGATTCCGACCATTCCCTAGAGGGAGTTCCAGTTTCGATCGAAGGAATTATAGGCGGCGTAGGTCCAGTGGTCATTTCTATGCGACAGAGATGATGACAGAAAGGTGGCGGTCTCTGCCAAGTTAACTTGTCGGTGGTCTGATATTTTGCACTGGGCTTAGACCAGGTGATGTCATGCCGACTCGTTTTGCACATTGCCGGTTGAAATTCTGATTTTATTTTTTATTCCTTTGTCCCAACACAGACAAGGAATAATCGGGATTGGTCGTATCCCGCACGCAATTTTGGACGCTGTACATTTATGTGGAGGCGACATCGATCAGAGGTGTAGGTTATGATCTCAAAGTCGAGTCCAAGACCTACTTGGTATACTGCGTTGCTGCCAACCTTCATACTTCAAACTGACGATTTTTGTATCAAGCAGATATGTTCCGCTAACCAATGCTTAACTGTACGAATTACCCTCGGGGTGGGTTGCAAATGGCTTCATGGGAGGTAACTCTATCTGTATCGTGCTCCTGTTTATCGCACCATCGCTGCCTAGTGAGTAGAACAGGTTAGTAATGGAAGACATGTAACATCGCCTACTAATACCTGGACGTTTGAACAATCAACGTTCATCAACCCTGGTTCTCCCTGTGGTGCTGAAATACATGTTCACAGCCACACGGTATGAGTTACCATTTGTTTGGCAACATCCTCGGATTTCAACAATAACAAACACACCCTAACAAGTATTGCGCACAGTTTCCAATGCAAGCTCAATCCCGCGTATCTATGCATATACCGCATCCAAATCCATAGCATTGTTCGTTTGTCCTGGTTCAGTGGTCCAAGCATGGCACAACGTTTTTGCACTACGCACACAACAGTGATAAAAATCCTACTGCAGGATCACAGTTTATGTCACGAAATCATCCGGAACTGCGGATGAGGGGTCTGCAATGAAGATATTGTTGCCTTTGACGTTAATGAAAGAGTACTGCAAAAAGCGGTCAAGACTCCCGACCACAGCAGCGGGGAATGCTAAATGGCATACCTCTACAAGAGCCGTGTCTTTCCCCCTATTGTAGTTCTGGTACACGAGATTGACCTATACCATGATAAGCGTAATCAACAGATAAAGAAGTCGCTATGCGAACCTCGGACATGAAGGGTCGCAGCCCTGCAGACTCTAGCATCTCCCACCACGACAGAAAGTCCTCGAATTTCTTATCCCATGTGTGGATTTCGATCAGGAGCTGACCGAAAGGAACCGGTTCCCCAGACGCGATGTAAGGTTGCAGTATTTGTGAGAGTACCTCAAACTCCCATCCTTCAACATCAATCTTGAGTATATCAATGTGTTGATGTTCTGTTGAAAGAATTGTATTTCCATGGTGCAGATAAAGTTGTAAAGAGGACATACTGTTCATATCGAGGAGTGTCTTGAGGGTATACAGTTTATGTTCATCGTTCGGACCATGAGCATCAGTGTTCGCAAGACCCCATGGGTGGAAGTGGGCGCGGCGGTCGCGTTTAATACTGCCAAACGAATTGGAGCGATAATCATAACCCCAAACTTCACAGTAGCGAGTACGTTCGAGAATCTCGGCCTCAAAAGATGTCTCGTAGTTCATGCCTGCTCAATGCCGTCGTTCAAGAGAGAGGATTGAGAAAAGCGTTATCAGACCCACCGAATGTGTATATTAGACAATCCGACTTGTGCTGAAGTCGAGAGACACCACAGGTCCACTTGCCCCCATCTCCTAATGACCCAATACGCTCCATTTCATGTGGACATTGAAATGACGGAGGGAAAAAGCTCCCTGGTTGAGAACTTCGTAAGCCAATTATTCAGAATAACGATCGACTATACGCTAGCACTCACAAACGGTATAGGGTGGCCAAGGCTCCTTGTCTTGCGGGAACCTGAAAGGGATACGTTTGGGTTGAAATGACAGGTAGTAGTGATTAACGTACATGAGAATATCCCGGGCAGTTGGTCCAAACTTCCGTATCATCTCATTACGGTCCCTGGCCATTTTCGAGTAAACCCGCTCAGCTCGCTCAAGTCGCGCGGGCAGTTCACTGTCTCGTATTGAAAAATCGTATAAATCTGTCCGAAGCGGAGACTGGTAGGGATTAAGTAGGTATATTGTTGTTAAGATGACGATTGCTACGGAGATGAAATATCGAGGATGTCGCTGCCAGACCAAAGGCATCTTCGAAGTTGCCGAGTGACGAGACGAAACGACGGGCTGAACGTACGGCTCCGCGTAGTTGATTCGTGTACAAGGCAACCGCCGTGTGGGGAATCACGATAGCGAGTCGTGTTATAAAGGTTTAAGGAGGCGGAATCGCCAGCCGGAAGGTTGGTTGGTTCCTTGCTATTTGGACTGACAGATATGTTTCAGAGTCCCCCATCAACATGCTACGATGACTTACTGCAGTCCAGAGTTTTGTTCGCGGTCAAAAGACAGTATTAACACTGTAGCGCCCGTTGGTTGTTCTGATTCATGAGCGAAAATGACGTGGGATAGGTAAGGGAATAGCTGTGTGTGAAACCAAAATATGGACTCATTGCTAATCAGACAACATATGGTTTACGCACTAGCTACTACTAGGCTCTGAGTGGCCCTATCAGGCCAGTCCGTTAGCACCACACAATATACGGGCATCTCCACATCTCGTCAGACGAAAGTAGTGGTGAGTCTTTTCTTCAACCCCTTACATGATACTTTCCACGGTGACTCGTGGCGCTCGGTGACTGGAGAAACAGGATATTCCGGCAATATCGGGGGTGATTCTTCCGAGAGATTTTGCCGTACTGTTGGCACTCGATTTCCAGGCATCCAGAACAAGTTACCTACTTCCGGCACTTGCGCAGATGTACCGGTTTGCACCCATTGTTCATACTAGTACTGAACGATGAGGCAAGTGTTAAATATCGGAAACATTGCTAAAAGCCGACCGGTCAGTGTATCATCCGATCATCCGCTGGCCATCAGGCTGCAGCCAAGGATTCTAATTTACATTACGAGGAGCTCCTTCGGCTTTGTAGAATTCCGAGGAAACCTACGTCATGACTGAGTCGTCCGATTCAGGTGACCCCTCAGGCCTCAAGCCTCATCACGGATCACCTGTGCCCATGTCTTGGGTGTTTCATTTACCTCGACCAGAGTAATCTACCTGGTGGATATAGCTCCATCGCTCTCCTTTTCATACACTGCCCTGCCACACAAGGAAGTGATTCACTATGGAAACTCATCAGAACGAACCCTACATGTCGTGTTGTTCAGGTAGCCCATCTGGGCTTTGATCATGAGCTCTGAGATGCAGTGACTGAGTAGGTCACCGAAGTCATGTACGGTTGTTGTCGGCAAATCTGTTCCACACAAGCGATATTACGATGAGTCAGTCTCCATCGCTAACTTTGGTACACGTGACTAACGTCATGTCTTAGATCATATTATTACGGCGGATGGAGTCCCGTCTCAAACGAGGTTTGCCTCGAGGCATCTGACGTGGTTCCATGCCTTCCATTTTGTCATCTTGGACCATATCAAGGAAAAGCTGCGACGATGCAGCACAGCATGTGGCCACCTTTAGCCCATGGCTTGCTATTCAGCAGGTAGGGGCGCTCAATCCCTTGACGATTTGTGGTCTGCACTCTGGATGCACAACGATGAGTCACTACGTATGTACGAATGTGTACGCAATGTGCGCCACACGTGCGTCCTTGTTATTTGTTCGGTAACGAAGCGGAGCGGCCTTCCATTCATTTCGCAGCGCACAACTGCCTCGTGTTGTTGACCGTCATACCACATATAACCCAGCCAATCTCGCGACTCATCGTCAGACTCATCCCGTTACTTCCACCTTTTGTCAGTGACAACCATGATCCACACTATGCGTTTCGTGTTGTATTGCATCCTGGTACGCTCGCCCCTCACTCACTTAGACTATACTCTGTATTCAGCCTGGACCATAGTTTCTTTTCGCAGCTGTAACATTGGCGTTGTCTGCGGTGAGGATACATTACACCACTCACATCCCCTCGTACGATCCAACGAACTATGGAGTTCAGTTCTACGGTAGGGGTCCCACTCTCGCAAATTGTTTCTACCTCGCTGACTGCAAGTCGTTCCATCAGACCCGGTGGTTGTTGAGCTCTTGGTGACAAGTATCCTTACAATCTTCTGGGCACCATTTGTGTAAGATGGTCTTGTTCATGGTACCCTACCTATTGGCTTACTGTCGAACACAGTGCTCGTACGATCCACAGCAGGCTCGAGCACCGTTTCTTCAGCTCCTTCGCAGCGGAGCTTATTGGTCTCTTCGTCTTCTTCCTCCTCTGGCTAGTTGGTGCTGCCATTGCCACCGTAAGTAGCCTTGGCGTCCTAACCACCACGTTTGTTAACATTTCTTCGACCTATAGCATACTAGTAACCCCCCAGAAGTCAATGTTTACTGGGGAAATCTTTCCTCGTGCTGGTTCTTTTGGGAGTGCCGAACCCTGACGGCAATGCTTGCCTTCGCTTGGCTTAGCTGGATCGTCGTGTTTGCATTGTTTGTGACGTCGCTTCTGTTCGCGATTGCAAACAAGGCATTCCGTGATCCCATGCATGGTCGATGGGACCGCCGTGCAACTCAGTATGGCGACACGCCTATGCGTGCCTTGCCTTAATCACGAGGTTGGAGCGGAGGAGCGAGGCGCGAAGAAGCATGAAATGATTTAGACGAATTACACGAGTCAGTCATGCATTAGTATAGCAAGACCTCGGACGGGTCACGAGGACTGCTTCACGTTTCCTATTTATCGTACTATACACACATGTCTCACTAGTCAGTGTCCCATCAAGACTGCATCTTGGTTGGATGGTACCTGTCTTATTCGATTTATGGTTTTCTCTTTCATCGGGACCACACATAGGTGTGGCTCGCTTGGTCTTGAGCGGAACAGAATTTAGCAGTTCCATCCTACTTTCCCCATGACCCTCGATGATATCGATCACCCTCGGGCACGTCTTTGGTGACACTTGACGTACTCAGTCGGAACCCATGGTGCCAGTCAGTTCCTGATCACCCGTTGACTCGCGTCCGTGTTGGGGCCGTACTGAGTGGCAGTACTAGTGACTTAATTGTCATTGTCTCACTTTCCCTGGGTCATGGGATCCGGGTAAGAGTTGCCCCTGGCGTGGGCAATCCTAGCCATGGCATGATGGCTGCCTGAAAGGCGCCGACTGCGGTAACGAATCACGCGCCTACTGCCAGCATAGTCCAACCAAGAGCCTCAGGACAGACAATAATGGAGGCCACTCCAGGCATGCGCTACGTAGGTCGTTGGGCGGTCTCAACCGTTTTGCCTTTCGTCGGGTTATTTCTTCTTCTGGTGAGACTCCTCGCTTCTGCGGGGATATCTCTATCTGTCGGAGAGTCGATTGCCCTCTCAGCTGTTACCTTTCTGGCCGTCCTGATCACGTACATCGTCTCCATCGAAATCCTGCAACGCCGCAGGGCTGCGGCGGCTGGCGCAAGACTGATACCTCGGATTCAAGGATACTTGCCCGGAAATGTGGACATGTTGCTTGACATGATCGGTAGAGTGGAAACAGACTACATAGGTAGTTATAAATCCGATTCCATCATAATGGGCACTGACGAAGGACGGCAATCAGGTGCCTCCATACTGGAACAAGTTCAACTTCACGGGCCTGTCGTCAATGTGAGATATTTCTGGGAGGACATCATCTTCACAATCGAACCGCAGAATATCAAGGTAAGCTGTAGTGTTTGCAAAATATCGTCTCCTTGCATCAACGATTCATTACCAGACCATTTTGGCCACTGATTTCAATAACTATGTCAAAGGTATAGGCTGCTTAAGCACCGCTTCCTGGATCCCTGTGTAAGCTTTCCACAGGCAACAAGTTCAAGGAATTAGCCGATAGCGTGCTGGGAACGGGTGTTTTTAACTCTGATGGTGAGCTTTCTACCCTTACATTTTCGTACCTTATCTCTGATGAGCAGGATAGGAGATACATGGAAGTAAGCAAAGTATGTCAATTCGGGATTCCACTTGCCAACACTTTCCCAGGCTGCATCGCACTATGGCTCGCCCGTTCTTCAACATTGATAGAATCAGCCACTTTGACATCTTTGATCGTCACGCAGAGACTACAGTCACGCTGATGAAAGAGCGGTTCCGTGCTGGTCTCGCAGTAGACTTTCAGGTACGTGCATTGGTGTGCATCTTAATGCTTTATTCACTCGCACACCAGGATGTCGTCTCCCGTTTCACGCTTGATTCCGCGTCCGATTTCTTGTTTGGGCATTGCGTAGACACGTTGGCTGCCGGGTTACCATACCCTTGCAACTTCACTGGACCCGGAGTGGCGTTCAAAAACTCCAACATAGCCTCGGATTTTGCGACCGCATTCGCTGCAGCTCAGCAGGCCCTGGCAAGCCGGGTCATGGTCGGAGGCACGTGGGCACTTTTCGAACCCTTTCGAGATCCTACGCAAGAGCCGATGAGGGTTGTCAATGCATTCCTGGAGCCGATCCTGAAGGATGCGATAGCAAAACGCAAAGCGTCTCAAGCACTCCCAGATGCAGACAAAGATACTGAGGATGAAACTCTGCTGGACTGCTTGGTACGGCAAACGACAGGTGCAGATTATCGTAACATAACATACTTACTGTAAAACTGAACGCTGTGATACCTTAGACATCAAGATTCTGAAAGACGAAACACTAAACATCCTGTTGGCCGGCCGGGACACGGTATGTATACTTTGTCTTTTTGTTGATAGTGGGATCTTATACACCTCAGACCGCCTCGACTTTGACGTCTGCCATTTATTTGATGGCTATGCACCCAGATGTCTTGCGTCGATTGAGAGAAGAGATCCTGGAAAAAGTTGGCCCAACACGCAGACCGTCCTACGATGATATCCGGGAGATGAAGTTCCTCCGGGCTGTTTTGAATGGTGTGCATCATGAGTGGTGATCCGAACATCTCGACTGATTTGCCACAGAAACATTGAGACTCTTCCCTGCTGTGTATGTTCGCAGCAAACTCTTTTCTGTTTACTGATTTCTAATTCCGTTCGTGTCAAAAGGCCGTTCGATGTTCGGTGGGTCTATTTTATTGTCTCTCCTTATCGAAGATCTCATCAGCTAATTTTTTACAGTGAGAGCATCAACGACACCACTTGGCAATCATCAAACCCAGAATCAAAGCCGTTCTTTGTCCCCGGGGGAACGGCGTAAGCTTTTAATGCCTGCCTCACTACCCCATATAATCATTGGTTTTCTAGAATCACCTATTCTGTCCTATTAATGCATCGAAGGACGGACCTCTGGGGCCCTGACGCGTTGAAATTCGACCCCGATCGATTCCTTGATGATCGTCTGCGCAAATACCTTACACCCAACCCCTTCATATTCCTTCCGTTTAACGCAGGTCCGCGTATCTGCCTGGGGCAACAGGTATGTGTCCCTGTGGTGATCAGATTTTTGGAACTCTCCAGAACATGTGACTATTTTCGTTGCAGTTTGCATACAATGAGATGTCGTTCATGTTGATTCGTTTGTTGCAAAACTTTTCTTCCATTCAACTCTCACCGGAGTCTCAAGACCCTGCGTGCCGCCCTCCGGCTGCGTGGGCACGTGGGGAGGGACGACAGGCGATTGAGCAGTTCCATCCCAGACATCATTTAACCTTGTACGCCAAGGTATACTTTTTCACTTTAACGCTTTTCATGATTGCTCAATGAGTCAACTATTTCATAGGGTGGTTTGTGGGTGAAAATGGAGCCTGCAGAACTTTAGCAAGCTTGAAGCTAATCGTCAGAGTACATGATACTCCAAAGGACTAGTTTGTGATTGTATGGCTTGATGGACATTGTGAGGTGTTACTTATATCTAGGTATGATGACAGAAAGGGAGGTTCAGAGCTGTAGCAACCATCGATACCACCTATTGAACAAGAGTGTCATATTATGTGGTTCCTATGATATGTACAAGCATCCCGCACGATGCAAATATACATCACAATCCGCACATACAGAGCAACATCTAAGTGCTTGCTAGCACGCGTGCCTATAGCTGTTCGTCACTGGCAGTTCCCACCCTACGAATAGATGGTCGCAAATCCTCGGCGTCTCTGAACAGAGCATCCTTTTGAGCGTGGGACGGGTCTAATTCCGATCTATAAGCTCTAAGTTGACGTGTTCGAATTAAGGGTCTTGGTGTTGGCGGCGTTCCTTCAACTCTGTATCCCGGACGTCACATGATGACTGCGTGAGCTAAACTTGCTTGGAAGGTCGATGACGCTGGTGAATTCTACGGCATTACTGCCCATCCCATCGCCACAGCCTTCGGCCATACAGTAATCGAGGTCGACACCTGACCTCCGACGCAAGCGATAGAAGAACATGACGATGACGAGGGCGTTGCATAGGAACAAAGCGAGCGTGGCCTGGTGTACGGGCATCAGAGGGGTTTATGATAGGTGCCCTCCCCGAAGTGAAGCACGAGGTATTATTACCTTAATATGGCCAATGGTAACCGTTCTGTTTGTGGCTTCATCGAGAAGGAGGACAGAATGAAGGATAGTGATTCCGGTGATGAGTATGGAAGTGGAAAACACGGAGATAATGAGGATGCGACGGTCCCGAGGAAGTTGCACGTCTCGGAGGAACCGTACCGGCGCTGCGACGAGGATGATATCTGAAATGACGTCCGCTTTCGAGTTATGACGAGCGTATCAGTTCGAAGTTGGTCCAAGTCCAGGGACGTTGAGCGGAAAGTCACTCACTGACGAGTTGCGCGATGGCCACAGCGTTTGTGATCCTGCAAAGGTCCTTCACGCAGATGAAAATTTTCTGGGCTAGCAGTGCTGCCTCCATGGCTAAGAACATAACGCCGATGCAATATGCAATGCGTCGTAACTTTGGTGTCGGGTTTGTTATCCGAACAATCGAGCACAGAATGCTCATTCGAGCGAACCTATGGTTAAAGATGTCAAGTGTTCATAATCCTCTTCTTGCAGGTCTTACCAGAGGGTGGTAGTGATGGTCAGCGAATGGAGCCAATCTGATTCAGTATTTATCTGGGGATGTGTATTTTCTGAAAACCACGGTTGTCAAGTCACAAATATCGAATGATAGGGGAACTCACGACTGTTCGGGGCTGTTTGCATCCAAATGCTGGTGAGACACCCAATGTCACTTATGAGGGCCAAGGCAGCCCATGTGTCATCCCACCAAAATTTGGACAAATGCCAGCGATATAGCAGTCGGAATATCGTGGAAAGAATGCCTACAACATGCAGGACTGTAGAGGGGACTACATTGACTTCAGTGGAAAAGAAAAACGAAAGAAAAACGAAAGTCGGCTACCCACTTCGCACTGTAAGAGACCATAACTGCACCGCGATGTGGTGAGCCATGGAGCGAAAGTGGTTCGAAGTATTTGGTATGAGGGATTTTAAAGATCGCACGGAGATACTTCGGTACATTTTCCATGGGATACCTGCGTTTTCTTGAGGAATATGTTAACGGTATGCATGATGTTATTCATTGTGACTTACTCTCACACTGTGAAGTTCACAGATTGTCAAACGTAGTGGATACGTCTGATCCTGGGAGAAACTATCATCCCGGAGAAGTACAGGGTCCTCACTGGCCGCCCGTTGAACTCTAAATTTCTTCTACAAGTTCAACATAAGTGGCGTGGCCACGGGCGGCTGCTAGAGTTTCCGAACATGCTGTAAAGTTGTCCAAGTGGTCAGGGTCCGAGTCATGATGGTGGAAGCCGGCAGGGTTCATCACTTATCTGATAGGTGGCAAAGTCCCGGCTCCGAAAGAACTCAATGTTGTAAGTCCATATTGGTAGCTTCAATAGGGCAGAAGCCTGAGTGGGAGGAGATTCACATGTACAGCACCGAGCACGCTCCAAGGTTGCCCCCTGGTACCTGGAGTCAGGGTCATGAAGGTGGAAGCTACTTAGCAGGGTTGATTTGGCACTTATCTGATAAGTGGCGACTTTGGCGAGTCCGCTCCAAGAGAAAGTCCAAGCTGACGGCCTCAATACGGCAGAGGTGGGAGTCAGGACATCCGAATCCGAGTCCAATCTTCAAGATTCGGACCCTTCCGAAAGGTCCTGGTCAGGCTGATAAGATAACCACGTGGTTGAAAGGGTCTCAGTGACAAGCGAGCAACCTTCTCTGGAGAACCACAAATACACTTGTTTCTCACGTTCAAGTAACAATGCTGGATGAGTATGATATCTGTGAGCAAACCTCGTATTGAGAGTCGCTAGACAAGAACGAACAGTTTCCAGACGAAGACGATCCAGACCCCATTAGCTCAGGTTCAGACTTCATCGACACAGACGACGGCGAAGAATTCGAATCTGAACCCTCTGAAAGCGAGGAGTCGGAGTTGGGTGATCAGACTCACGCATCTGGTGATGCAGACGTCGACGCAGACTTTGAGTACGTGTGTTAAACTTTATTGACGTGCACCGGATTTAACATCTGGCACAGACGCCTCATTCGAAACATTCGGACGGCAGATGACATCTCGAGTACGGGAGTGTTACAGCGAGAGTGGGATATTCGTCTTGAAGACCAGGACGCCCTGTTTCGGGATGATTTACGGGAGGCTTCTGGTATCGGGAAGAGGAAAAGAAAGAAGGTAAAAAAAATTCTGTTCGATTGCATTCTTTCATATGCCAAATTGTGGATGATCATACAGCGCGAGCGTAGAGTTGGGCCAACTCTCTCGCATCAGGTTCGAGCATTCATAGGAGAGGGCAACCAGGCTTACATCGACAACAATCTCACCGAGGCCATTCGAGCGATGCAAGAGGTCATTCGTATCGAGCCACGCGCCATCTCTGCTTGGACTGTTCTCGCACAGTGTTACGAAGATAAGAACGAACCACAGAAGGCCCTCCAGCTACGCATCATGGCTGCTCATCTTAGATGCGACTCAGAGGAGTGGGAACGCTTAGCGCGTCAATCCAGGTAACATCCAGATCCAAGAAACAAACCTCGTTGTTGAGAATCTCGTCAGGGACCTTGGATTTAGCCAGCAGGCATTGTATTGTTACACGAAACTGTACAGCCTCAACCCTGAAAATGTGGACGCCCTCTGGGATCGTGCGAGTCTTGCTGGGGAGATGCGCGACCTCCGAACAGTAAGGGTATCATCAACTCTAGTTGCTGGAGCTCATTGGTCAACGGCTTTGTTCACCAGGCTCGACATTCTCTCTTGGCAATTCTCAAGCGTTTCCCACATGATGTCACCGTCCTCACTGAACTCCGACCAGTCCTCATCGAGCTCGCCGATTTTGCTCTCTGTGCCTCCCTCTATCAGGATGCCCTAGAATACAATCAGGCTTCAAATCCCCTTGGTCATGCTCTGGACCCATCTATCTCTGGGCAAAACGAACAGTCGAGGTTTGGTTTCATCGAATTGCTTGTCCTCGCGGATCTTTACAATACAATGAACGAACATGAACGGGCAATAGATACGATCCGAAAAGGGTGTCGATGGCTTCAGGGCAGAGCAACTCAGAAATTTTGGGACGTCTGTGAAGACGACAGAGAGTATGATGTGCCTGGCCAAGAAGGAACCGACCCGGGACACCGGGCAGGGGACGTTCAACCTGGGTACTATCCGCTAGATATAAATGCCCGTCACCGACTCGCAGTAGCTCGGATCAAAATGGGTGACACCGATGAGGGCAAGGTTGGTGAACCTTCCCCTGAATGTGGGGCTAAACTCAAAAAAGTTGCGGCACTACAGATGCATGCCAATATCGTGTTGTCACAGGATGTGTTGGATTACGCTGCCTTGTTTGCGGAAATTGCAGACGCTTATTACGAACTAGAGATGTACTCCGATGCCGGTCCAATCTATGAGACCCTTGGTGCTGACCCTGCGGTGCGCCATATTCACGCCATCCATCAACATTCCTCTTAAGATGCTTGTATAGACAAGTAGTTTGTATGTTCTCTTGCAAGTCGCTATATGCCGCAGAATGCAAGGTGACATACGCGAAGCATCTGAAGTTTACAAGCAGGGTGAGTCTATCGTTGATCGTCAACGACTGCGAAGCGCTGATTGGATGTAAAGTCATCGATGCAGACCCCTCAAATACCGACGCTAAGATGAAGCTTGCGGAACTTTACGAAATCATGGATGAGCCCCGAAAAGCCCTTGAACTGGTTTACCAAGGTACCTATTTCCACACAATTACAATATATAACGTGAGTGATGCGCCACCCAGTCATTGATGCTAGAAAGCGTCGCCCGGGACAAGTGGGAGGTACAGCGCTCCACGGTGCACCCACGAGTTCCCAGCCAGGTGCTTCCCTGTTCGATGAGAAGTCTCATGCCCGACCAAAAGGAAAAGCTGCTACTAAAAATGGCAGACTTACTTTGGCTGATCTGAAGGCTCTCGAGGAACAACGTGAGAAGGAGGTCTTACTTGGGTACAGACGGATCGAAGAGCTGTGGCCGAGTATCCTGAGCGCGGAACGCAGCGATGATGTTGTAAGGGAGTGGATGTTGGAAGCCGAGAAACTTGTAGAGATGTTCAGGGAGACGCGGAATTTGTTCTTGACGAGCAGGGTACGTGTTGCAAGTTCTTCTATCTTGTATTGGCTGACTACTTTGCAGCATAGTGATTTTCGGGGCATGTTTCCCAGGCGACGACACCAGCGTCAGAATGAAACGGAGGAAGAAAGAATGGCGTCGAGGTTAGAACTCGTCGGTTCGTCTCATGCTGTTTTCTGGCGTCTTTTTGTGGCTGATCTATCCAGAACGGGACAAACATCTGCGCAAGTCGAAAGATGATAGTCAGCAACCTGGCAAGGTTGACTCGTTCCGCGGCGTCTCCTTTGAAAACTGGTTGCGCCTTTTCATGCAGGTGAGGTGACTGCTCTATCCTATAAGGCGTATTTAAGGTTCCCTTGGCGCGCAGTATGCGTTCATATTAACGAGACGGGGAGAGTATGAACTCGCCGATGAAGTTTTACGTCACATTCTAATGTCGAATGGGTACCGAAGCAAAGAAAAGCAAGTCACTATCCGCCTCGCAATCATCAGTATGTATTTGTAAGCCTTCGTCCTGGAATGCTCATCCATATCCCCGGTGATAGCATGTGCGATGGCCGTTGAAAATCACACCGTCATCGTCGAGCAATGTCGGAAATTGATCAATGCCCATCAGTTCAACAACGAGCCCATGAGGATACTTTTATCCTCACTCGCCAGTGGTTTGCGACCCGCCGATTCGTTTATTAGTTCCACATTGCAGAAACACATGCTTAGAGAAGTTCGGCTGAGCGATGGTGCCGTGAAGACACCAGAACTTCTGAAATGGAACAATTCGAGCCAACGGTACCGTCTTGGGAGCGTCAAGTCAGTCGGTGATGATGAAACCATCAAGGGAGCTGATGTGCCTGAAGACGACGCCGAGGATGCCGGCGACGCGGCTGACCCTACTCCTGCGAGCGACAAGAAACCCTTGTGGTTGCCGACGAAGAATAACCCAATTCCGGTCACCTTGTATGGGCAATTGTGCCTTGCGGCCAAGAGCTATCAGAGCGCGATATGTAAGACATCTCGGAACAGAACGGAGACCTTTACTGCATGCTGACGAAGAGCTAGTCTATCTATTGCACGGATATGATCATTGTCAAGAAGATCCGGTCATATGCCTGTGTCTCGCCCTTTCGTCCCTGGGTAGGGCCATGCAACGTCAAGCGGACAATCGTAATCACCTCATCGCTCAGGTATGTTACTCATGACCGACTCTTGTACTGCTGATACGAGAGGTACAAGGGCATGGCGTGTCTGTCGCAGTATCGAGCTGCACGGCGTCAAGCTGGCGAACACGTACTGCCCGAAATCGAATTCAATTTTGGCAGAGCTTTCCAGCAGCTAGGTGAGTGTTAGCGGTACTGTTGGTTCTCACGACTTGCCTCACGTATTATAATTGATTCTTTAGGGTTGCATACCCTTGCGGTCACTCACTACGAAAAGGTACTACAGCTCGCCGAGGACCGGAAAGATGATGTGAGTCAGACGGTACTACTTCTATAATTGTCTAAACACTACTTTAGGCTTCTGTGGCTCGGGAGGCGGCTTACAACCTCTCACTAATTTATGTTACGACCGGCGCGATCCCCCTAGCAGAAGCGCTCTATCGGCGCTGGTTATCCGTATGACACTATGCAAGTTAGAGAATCTGTATCCAGTAGCCTTACACATGTACAGTCGACTCTCTCATAACCCATACCCATTCGGAGCCATCTAGCACTCAAAATACTAAAAATCCCTCAAAATACTCAGTGGGCAGATTGTAGTCTGACCTCTCGGTTACTTATGTTCCCTATATAACATACCCTGTTGAATTGATGGTTTGGCTGCCAGCACTCCTCGAATGGGTATGGGTTATGAGAGAGTTGACTGTATCGCAATCGGGCCGACGAGAACCCAGTTTCATCTTTGAGTCATCGAATATGACATATAGTCTGGCTGGAGTAACGTAGACTAACGTGTACACCCGATTCTGGTTCCGACTGGCATCGCCTGATTATTCGGCGGACCATACTTATGAGTGACGCAGATCTTCCTATCCAACTACTTTGCTTTTCCTCTCCCATATAGTCCCAGATATGTCGATGAGCATCACTCCATCTTCATCCCTACGTATCCTTGTGAGATTCCACTCCTGGCTTTGCATTTGTTACCCCCATTGATAAGGCTGCAGGAGCTGCACAACCATTCGAAGAGCACCGTGTCGTCGTCGGACACAGATGTCGACTCGGCAGGATATGCATCGTCGTCTGGCACGACGACACCCGAGGATGATACGCAGACGTTCCACCTGGGCCACACACTTCAAAACGTCCTGGCCGACAAATCAAAGCGCGTTCCTCGAGAGAAGCTCACCATTGTCACGAAACACCCTAGTTTTTCTTTGGCGATGAAGAAGGTTAAGAAAGTTGCGCATGCGCTGACTGTGTTCAAGAAAAAAGTCAGTGCATCTCCTTGTTCTTCGTCATTTACGAAGTTGAGCGAACGCGACAACATCGCGGTTTGGGATTGCCAGAGACAAGATGACATTTCCCCTATTTTGATATCGAGTCCATTGAGAGAACGGTTTGGGAAACGGATGTCTGTCAAGCCTCATCCAAATGAGGTATGTAGACCCGCGTCTCTCGAAAAAGTAGAACCTGCGACATCGAGCTCGACGTTCAGGGTTTCTACAGCCTGCCCAACCGACGGTTCTCCCTCTCAGATGTGAACACACCACCAGTGAGTCTTGATTCCTACCTTGATGTCCTCGAGCGCTCATCAGCGATGCGACAACCGTCAGCAACACTCCCAGACGATCACGCGCAAGTTTGGGACAATCTCGGGTTCCACGCCTAGTTTCGTCAAGGGTACGTTTAGGAAGCAACGAAGCGGGCTCCGCATGCCCAGCTTCTCAGATTCGCAGTGCGGTGCTCTCCCGTCTTCGACGCCGACAACGGCGGTCCCAGCAACCGAACACGAGGTCTTGACATTCGGGATGATATTGATCCAGGTACTCCGCGTCTTGGTCTTCGTGCCATGGTGTGCTACGGTTGGCGGTGCCCTGCTCTTATTCCCTAGTTACGTAGAGCTCGTCGCCTTCCGCCCGGGATACCTCCCTTCTCCGAAAGGAATTCGACGCTTTGCGCATTGGGCCGAATGTGGCCAACAGCACGTCATGATCTTCCTTGCCTGCCTGGTCGCCGTTCTCTGGTACAACCACACCCTGGGACTATCGCTGACGAGCATCGTCGCGACGCGTTTCGTGTTCGTGTGGCATGCTTTTGAGGTGGACAAGAACATCCCACTCGGTGAGGACGATCAACAGAGTCTGTACCTCGTGGTAATGGGCCTAGCGTCCGCGGGTGGTTCATTTAGTGTAAGTAGGCCAAGAAATGGTCAAACTGTGATGAAGACAGATAACTCGGCATAAGAGGTTGCGAAGACTGGGGCCTGATATAGCTGTGTCAGGGAGGAACGCACTGTATATTATTGCACATACCTTACTGTATATCACCACTCTTGTACAGTGGTTCGTGTTGTAACGGGTAGTGAAACTGTGACTGTTGTTAAGACAAGGCTACAGGACAGTGACGGTACTCTGACCTTTCCCGAAGCCTCTGATCATCTCTGCCTGGTGGGTCAATGAGTTCGTCACCTGGTGCGCGGTATGGGAGCATGATATAGTAGTAATTAGACGGCAGGCAGTTTGCTGGGCGGGTCACGTGATGCATACTCTCCGTATTTGTTTATCATTATGTATTCTCCTCCTCTTTATCATCCTTGTCGACATCAACAACATCAACAACACCTCATGGCGGCGCTTTTGAACAGTAGTGATGAACGGGCATGTTCATGCGCACGCAGTTATTCTCGGACTCCAATGTCCATCAGGCCTTCAGGCCTCAAGGACGTGGAGATGGGCGAACTATGTGTAACACTCACGCGGTACAAAGTCTTCTTTGCTGCGGAGCACATGTACGGTACAATGATTAGGATTCCTTCGAGAATAGTGCATATCGCTGGGTTGAACCGTAACTGGAAGTCTTTGCCCTCCCAAATGGGGATTTCAATGCGCATCACAAATTTGTATGTTTCCGAAGCATCACTGGATCACTTGACGCCAACTTGGACATCGAATCTCTCCGAGAAAGGTATGTACAAAGTGGTTCTATCCCATTCTAGCACATATACCAAATTTACCAGACTTGCGATGTATCTTTGAACCCGAGGATGATATTTCTGGCCTCAGTTCCTCGGATCGTATTGTCATCAGGGCTTTTGTAGTGCCACATGGTGACTCCATCGCCAGCGATGGGAACCGTTCGAACTGAGTTACCCTCGCCTTGGGTGGCTAACCGCCCATGCGGTATGTACCCCAGTTGATCAAGCTTCGACTAACATGCTGAGCATAGGTACACTGGCACGTTTGTGCCCCTATTTACATGAAAGATGGGTACGCACACGCATATATTAGTAGACGTCCTTGCCCTAGCTTTCTCTACATATCCCAGAGCCTACCTCTGCAGACATGTACACACCTAGGAGGATCTTCGCAGCCGCCCTTGTATCTTTCTTTGGGCTTGGTTTCGCTCTGAAAGTCCGCAGTGTGGCATACTACAACCCTACTGCAGGTGGTGGCTTCATGCTTGACAATGCAGGAGATGGTTTAGGAGAGCCTTTGAATGTATGGTTTTGTGTGTTTTCATTGTTATTACCCTTTTACTGACAGACTGACAGGTGATCATCTCTGGCCTTAGTTCCGCAGACGTTCTGACAGACGATGGAATTGTGAACTACGCTCGTGCCATCGGATTGTGATTATCTTGCAGTTTTTTCCAACGTAAGGAAATGGCACAACGTCTGTGATTTGGCAGTTCGACGGAGTGTCTTGGGATTCATATTGGAAATCCTCAATCTGCTAATCTCGGTGATGGAAACGGTTGGGTCAACCAAACGTTTGAACTTCGTGAAGACTATGGAGATCCCATCGCGGGAACGTGCCTCGAAAGTGCGATCGGTGGTAATCATTTTCGGTGGGTTGAGGTGCCATCTTTTCCCAAGCGTGCTCGTGACCATCGACGAAGGGTGTACCGCCAAAACGGCGCCTTGGCAGACAGTGGAGCACTGTTTTTAGCGTATGTCTTCCATTGCTACCCTCTCTCGGATTACTCATTGCCTGGATCACAGGGTTTCCAAGGAAGAGGTAGTGGGAAACGTCGTCTACACAGAATGCGTTTACCTTTGACTTCTCTTATCAGCCTGCCACGGACAACCACGATATCGTGCCAGATGGATACGATGTCGGAAGGCGAGTGATCCGCTACGGTGATCTACATGTTGCTTATCCCTTCCAGGGATGCATTGGTCTCGGGAGCAATCGGACAGACAAGCTACGGCGGTGTCTCCTACTCTACAACAGCCCAGGACATCACCGGCTTGCTTGCGGCAGGATCAGCGGGCGTCAATCACGGTACGCCAGTCACTGAGACATTCACTCTACTGTCCCTGAACCAGTCCCCGATCAAGGCATTTCTCAGGATGGTATTGTGAAGCTCTTGACGGTGACAATCGTTTGATGTATTTCTGTCGTATTTGTTGTTCTTGTCACGTCAAGTTCGCCGTGTCCTGTATTCGGCAAGGAGTTTGGTTTGGTTCTGTTCTGCATTCGATTGTTTCTGGTGTACCCTCCGAGTGCAAAAACACGTCGACACCATTCAAGGCCTCACAGGTCTTGAGACATGGTGGTCGATTTCTTCCTTTGGTGTCCATCTTACTAAGTACCATACTAGTACGGCTCCCTACCGTATTTCACCCTACCGCCTTCCCAATTTGATGAGGTGCACTCCATCCGTCGTGAAACAGGAACATCAAAGCTGTCAGTGATGGGTACGTAGACGAATGATTGATGAAGCTTCTGGCTGGATCAGCGCAATTGAAAGTGAGAGACGTGCGTGTTGGTCATCATTGGCGAGGCAGTGTTCATGTCGGTGGATGCACGTTTGGGCAGTTGTGAAGTCAACGTCGGGACAGGCGCACGTCCCCTACCTTGATAGATTGATCTAGAAGACTGTTGCCCCGTTTACGGGATCGACGGGGAGTTTTGGATGAGGGGAGACCACAAGAAAGACGAGGACACTGGTGCCACTGCGAATGGACGCGGCGTTGTGGAAAAAAACACGGAGAGGGACTGAGAACATGCGTTTTAACAGACTGAGTAATCATACATGTCATAAGTAGTGAATTTATCCTGCTATTTGATGAGCGTATGGACTCTTGAGACAGCGAGTGCCACTGCAAGTTCTGGATTTTTTGTTTCTGCGGCGATAGCTTCTTCTCGTTACGCAATACCAACATGTCTTGTCGTGGTTTACCAGGATTTTCCGAATCGTCCACAAGTTCTCGAGAGCGTCTGCCATGGCCTGCCGGACAGTCAAGCCGGTATCAATGAAAGGTTGTCACTCTTCTAGTGAGTCATCTTAGTGAAGTCTAGATTGGGGTCTGCCATTGCAAACTGAGTGAACCCATCCAATGCCCAGTTTCAGGCTAAGCTATGTAAGGGAGGTGGTAGAGCCTGGGAAGCAAGTTGCCAGGTGGAGGAGACTAGCGCTGCCACCTCACATTCTGTCATGCACTACATAGGATAGCCTTGCCGCTTGGCTGGCCTAGAACGGCACTTAGTCACCTCAGGTCCGACAACCCCCTCGTTTCTTGACACGTTAGAGACAATGCAGTGCTAGGATATTCATAACGTCGAAGCACGACTTGGAGTCTGGGACCCTGCAGGTGAGTTTCACTATAAGATACCTCACGCGTCTCGGGCATTACTGTAGAAAAAGTACCATCCTGACCCAGTCATAGGTCAGATTGCAGCTTCGTTACCACGACGGCGCTGTTCCACACCCATCAAATTGTTTCGTTTACTCCACCTTCATCACGCTGCGGAACAAGGTAGTGACGGAGAAGCATTCATATCGGTTCTTTACACCATCAAGTTCCGATTAAATCTCCCATCAAATCGCACGTACATAAAAACCTCCAGAGCCCCACCTCATTTGCACTGGTAATTCACCCCCCAAAACATTGCAATCCTAATGCACTTGAAGACGCTCCTCACCAGCGCCGTCAGCCAGGAGATCATCGTGATGTTCCCACTTCCAAACGCTATGGTCTCAGCGGGGTCCGACGTCACCGTTCAAGTCCAATACCAAGTATGTCATTACCCCCATCTTATGTCGCTGATTGACGGGGACGTGACTAGCTCTACGCCAACGCCGTCGACTGGGTCTCCGTTGTCGTCGGTCTCTTCTCCTGTCCTACTACAGGTTGCCCTGCATCCGGACCGACGGACACCGCAGGCCTCGGAACGGTGCTTGCCCAAGCAGCGTATGCGCCGCGATCGGGGCTGAGAGGTAACACGTATCAAAATCTTACTGTGACGATCCCCGACGGGACGTCTTCGGGCCTGGCGCTCATCGGCGCCGCTGGCTTCTATGCTTCCGGGGCGAGTAGTGCGTAACGGGTATTCGGTTTGTGGGCACTGATGAATGGAACTTGATCGAAAGGCGTCGTATGTGCCTGGCGTGGCCTAGGTCACAGCGCCGGAATGATGCACAACAACACTGTTTTTTTACAGTATTCATAAATCCAGATATTTCATTCTCCAATTAAACATCCCGTATCGTGACAATCGTGATACTACAGCGTAAACTGCTCGACATGAATAGCCACCCCACCCAGTTCAATCCCCCGCATGACTCCCAGTCGAGCGACTGCATTCTGCGCCTCCGTCGTCAAACTCACCGGTCCACTTGCACAAACCGCCACTCCCCGCGCGTGAACACTCGTTTCGATCCGTTCCAAACCGTGACGCTGTTTACCGTCTTCCTCGACCGAACCCGTTGAAGAGGACGGAGCGCTCCGAGGGCCAGTCAGGTCCTGAAGTAACGCGTAGATCGATGGCCTTGTCAGCGTCACATCACAATTTGGTACCAGGGGCACCGCTTCTGGATCACACAAACACGTGACGAAGATCGAGATGTGGAGGTCGATCGAGGAGTCGACAGCCGTGTTGGCAATGTCTGTCAACATGGGTGCAAACCACGGAATATTGCCTAAAACCCACGGCGAGAGAAGTGGGGGGGGATCGTACCGGTTTTCGTCAACAAGATGTATCGATAAGCTGGAGATGAGGAAGGGTGCTCACCAAATGATCGTATGCACCACGCAAACTCGATGCGTCGAGTTCGTTCGCCGCCGCGCCGCCGCAGCTTGATACACCGTCCCACGATATCGTCCAACAGACCAAGCGTAAAGGTGATGCCAGATCCCCCCGAAACCAGCAGTACGGTCTCGTACTGTCCAAGGTCGACGCTCGACCCCCCATAGGGTCCATCGACCATAACTTGAATAGGCACAGATACGTCCCGGTCCTTATCCTTGCACGTCTCATCTACCACGGTCAGCCTCTCCTGTTCCTCTCGGACAAACGTATTGAGTGCGCTCGTCCAATCGCCGTTGACGCGTGCACCGAGGAGTAACCCCGGATTGGATAGACACGAGTACGCAGGCGGAGCGGAGAGAATGCTCAGGGGATGACTCTCCAGGAGACGCCCGGAGAAAAAGACACGGAGGCAGACATGTTGACCCGCAATCCACCCCTCGTCGCAATCATGTACGCGCACCTGAGAACTCATCCTTAGCACGTCCACGTCGACAGCATGCCAACGCACTCACGAACGTCATAAACTTGTCGGGGGCCGTCACGGCGGCGTCTTTGAATCGGTAGCGAAGCAGACGCAGAAACACGTCCGCACCGTACAACGCAAGCGGTGGGAATATCCATGGCGGTGCATACACCGAATGATAACACACGCACACAAAAAACGCGATAAACGTGAGCACGCTACATGCACGCATATCCATGTCATCACCACCTTTCGATCAGCCAACGTGTACTCACTGAATTACAAAGAACCCTTGATAAAACCATCTTCGGATCGGTCTGACCGAAAAGAGGACGATGCAGCCGAGTACGGCAAACGACGCGACGCCCGACGTTTCTTTTTGTGGGCCGAGGATGGGAAGGCCGTATTGGATGTGATTCCGGATCCAGAGACTGCCGTGGATAGCCGCAGCGAGGAACATGACGCGTCCTGCCATGCGATGGAGAAAGTTGAGCTTTTCATAGCCGTGGCCGGGTCCGAGGAGGAATGACAAGAGGGAGTTTTTAGTGGCGAAGAGGAATACGATCGGAAATTGGGAGAATGCGAGGAAGCCTGGTTGGGGAGGAAAATGGATCGAGAGCATGAGGGCGGGCAGGAGATGGAAGTGTGTAATGAAATGCTACATACCCGCTCTGTTTGGATTTGAAACGAGGGGTGCATCTCTGATGATGCACACCAACGTGATCGTAAGATACGCTACGAGGACGAAAACTAAAACATAACATCGGTCAACTGAGAGAAGCAAGCGAATGCACGGAGGATATGTACTCTGCCCAGCGTTCAACTCGAGATAGGGCACCGACCATTGTCGAACAGACACCCACGCATCCCAGTACGCTGCCATCTTGCGACTTCTAGACGGGCATCGGGATGATTGTGAAGGCGAGGAGGGCGGCTTCTCTTCGCTGGTCACAGCGGAATACCCTCTCTTTCCAGAGCCCTCGGAAACGCCAAAGAATCCAGTCAGTGCACGCCCACGTCTCAATGCATGCACGAGCGACGGGAACGAGACGACGAGGACGGCGCCTAAGCACGAACACCAGATCGCGGTGAATTTGCCTTGCCATATCGGATCCTCGACGTAAGAACTATGAGATCGATGATATGAACAAGAATATGTATATGTAGAGAAGGCTAGAATAGCGGGGTGAGTTTTGGACGTACTTGTAGACTTGTAAACTGGTTGGAATCGTCGGAGGCGCGCCAGATGGCATGGTGGGGACTGGCGATCAACTAGTGCGACTGCGCACAATGGAGCCACGGTGTGTGATATCCGTAGTACTCTATTTCTGACTGGAACCACGCCAAGTACTGATACCAGTGATAGCACCGGTAGGTTCCCATAACTAGTAGAAAAACATTTTCACTTTGTTTGTCCAAAGCAAACATCCTCGCCAGTGGTTCAACACCCACACAGTACTCGTGTCTTCCCCGACGACGGTACTAGCATCCACTCGCATATCGACCGACAGATTCAGGCAACCAATCTAGGAGAGAGACATCGAGCAACGTAAACATTTGTCCAAATATCGCATGTACATACAAGCCAGCTATCCGTGTAGATACATTAAATAACCAGAATCCATAACTAATGCTCGTAATGCGACAACGAGAACCGTCCAAACAACGTTTCACCCACACCCGACCCTATCGCAATCGACACTAGAAACGCGAGTTGAAATGTCCTACGGACATACTCAGTTCAGCGAGGCCGCGGGCCCGTGAGACAAACAAATTGTCAAACGACGTACATGACAGCCAACATGAGGAGGACCTTGATAAACGCTTGCGCTGAAAACAGAACACCTCTCGTGATATCGAACTCGGGCACGAACGGTGGTAATCGGTGCCACTTGGATTTCCTGGTGCTCGGAGATGAAGACGACGCGGATGATTCGGATGACGACGGAAGAGAAGAGACACTATCAGACTTCTCGAGTGCTAAGATGCTTGCCCTTTAGACAAAAATTGAGACATATTCACACAGAATCAAAATGTCTGAGGAACGATGAAACAGCTTACCTCTCGACCCAGTGCCATTCCGCGAGCTCGAGACACGCCGCCAGCCATCGTTCCAACATGGCAAGCAAGGCCACGCCGACACATGTGCCTACCATCGCACCCGCACTACTCGGCACCCAACCTGGGAACCACACTGGCTTCGTCTCAGTTGCGTGCACGATCTGGGGTGATCAAATTCGCTCACCGGTGTCACCCGGAGTAAAGTGGAGATAGGGTAGCATATTGCCGACAGCGAGGTTCATAGGGACGTCCATCGACATATCCATACCATTGGATTGAGCAAAGGTAGGAGCGACGAATGAGGATAGCACGAGGATGGACCAGGGTGTCATCATCATGGTCGTTTGTGATGCATTGATGGTGATCCGATGTGCTGAAGAGGCGCGAGTAAGTCCTGAGAAATAATTACCAAATATGGCGAACCACATTCTCCTGCAACTTGCAGTCACTTTTGGCCGTGATCAAAAATCGCATGAAGGTTCTTTGCTGAAGTATTTAGCTTGGAATTTCCAACAAGAAAGAGACATGGATGGAACGCGCCTCCATAACGAATTGTGGGAATAGTTGATGAGCAGGGCTGCGGAACACAACCACACCTACCGACATACCCCATGTTGCGAGTCAAGGTATCCGTTGTTTGCACCACACAGACATAGATCGGAAAGCAAGCTTTCCTGGCACACATGGTTCACGTGCAGACACAAACACGTCAAGCGACGACGGAGAACGATAGTTCCAAGGGTCGCACCACCGATTCGAGGATACGCGGTTCGCACGAGAGGAATTCGGGCTTGTACGTACACGTTATTGCATGGGTTGGACTGGAAGATCCCCCGGGCCAGTGCCGCATCGCGCATAGACACAGCGCCACTTCTGGAGAACCACGCTCCCATTTTGCAGCATCTGTACGCGATGCGGCGCTGGCCCTCTCCCCTTCCCAGTCTATCGTCCATCTCAAAACACTAGTGTCAGCACAGGAAGCGCAGCGCAAGTCGATGCCCGTGCGATCCCCTCCATCGATTCGAAACCGTCTCGCCATATAAGTCGAAGCTTCGGAGGATTTTTGTATCGGAGGGAGGAGTCTTGATGAACGGTGAAAACATTTTCATCTCTCAGAGAACTGTAGAATCGAGGCATGAAGGAGGGATTAGAAGGCAATCATGGTGGAGGGGAACAAAGGGTCGATCTTGAGGCTGAATTGCCTCTCATCCTGAGGCTTTTTTGCGAGCGTGGGAACTTGACTACTATAGAGGACCGCGTCTGGTTTGAGACTAGAACAAACCCAACATTGTTGTCGGCTCTGTGCAACTTCGTATCGGAATGTGCGTGCACAGGAGAAAAAGAACAACAAAAGAAATGCAAACTCGATAATGAGATATTCCTGGTGAGTTGCATCCACTATTCCGATCAACAATTTGACAACAAAATACGCGATGGCACGGAGAAGGTCAGGATATCATACAAAATGAGACACAGGAGACAAAAGCACCATACAAGAATTTCCGTATTAAACGAAAAGGAAACCTACGTCAACGAACTCAAATTCCGATGTGCACGAACACGATCCGCTTCTCCAACGGCATTTCCTCGACTGACTCCACCACGGCGACGTTCAACGCCGCTGCCGCGTGCTCAAAATCAACGACAGGCTGCCTGAACATTTCTCTGTAAAACAGAATGACCACCTCGTGCGCAATCGAATCGTCTACCCTCCACATTGTCCCAATCACCCCCACCGAATCCAGCAAACTGCATTCCAGCCGCGAGGTGAAGCACCTCGTCCGGGGTTGACTCGTCCCCCACCGCCGTATGACACGCAGACAAGAATGCGAACTCGGAATGCGTGTAGCGTTCCTGGATGATGCGCATGAGTGTTCCATCCCTTGAGCATGCTTCCTGAGATTTGCACTCAATTCCGTGAATTTCATCCCTAGCTCGCGTTCCTTGTTACCCTGATCCTTCAATGCAGTTATAGAGATGACGAAGCGAGCGAATTGATTCCATAGGATTCCTCGACCTTGCTCCAGAAGCTCAACAGCCGTGTGCAGGTCACCATACCTCACAGCACATGAGAATACATTGTTGGCTAGATCAGCCACCCTTACTTGCATTGTCTCATGTCGAGAGTCAAGTGGAGATTGCATCATAATTGTGAGCGTGGGACCACGAGGCTCATATATCGACCATTGGCCTCCACAATGACAGTTGAAGAACGATCTCAACTGTACGTATGAGTGCGCCGTCAACCGAAAACGGTTGCTCCAGCGACACACCGATGAAAATACTCACTTGTGTGGACTGGATTTCTGGAACGGGCTGACTTGATTTTTCGTGTTTGAATTGCGTCGATGCAGAGCTGGGATATAAATTGTTTAGTGGGTATGTGCTCAGCTTGGACGGATTCGTACACTATCACGTTTGGGAACTAGCGTTGGTGTGCACCCACTGGGTTGTAATGTAGATGATACCAGTGCCATATAGTAACCCGCAGTACAACTTTCAAGATTTCACCGCCCATATGGAATGAATAATATATTTCTCGGGTAATTTGATGTCCTGTTGCCGCATCTGACGCCAACGAGGAGCTCGAGTGATTCAAAATACTGGACATCGTGCAGCTCGGCATTACTACAAGGTATCATACATACAACCATATGGAAACTCAAGGACCCTTTGGTCGTCAACGACCAACTCACCGGCACGTTTCACGACAAACTCAGTGCTGCGGGTTTGATCTGACTCCGCAAACGTGATACCTCCTCGTCAGTGATGCTGTGTCGTCTGATCAGCGCTTCGATCTTATCCACGACGACGTCACGTCCTCCGGGCAGCACCGTAAAAGTTGTACTGAAATCGCGAATTTCCAGATGAATACGATTTCTGTATGTCGATGTCTCGTAGACCTTCAATGCGAGAGCTACGTCCTGACTAGTGATCGATCCTTGCGGTGCCAGGACGAAGAGGATCTTCATGACGTAGATCAGGTCAGTGATGTACGCCATAAAGCACTTTACAATAGTTTGCCTGGGGTCAGCGTTAGGGTTTGACCGGTACCAAACGACCAGAGATGAGATGTAACCACTTACGACGACTTGTAAACCTCGCGAAGAAGTTGTGTGAGAATGACTGCTCCTGCAATGGGGAGCGCGATCGCAATGCCGACCAACTCATTGATCAGTGGGGCCAGTGCGGAAACCAATGGCGTCACAGTGGCCCTGTGCGGCGCCCGTCAAGCATTATTATGGAGGATTGAATCATCTAGCTTACAGGACGGCCTGTGCATCCCGAATTTCAGATACCCCAAGATTTGAAGTATTCAACAAGGCTGCCTTGAAATCGTCGCCTCGTAGGGCCTTTTTGCAGCGTCAAGCACGATAGAATGAAGAAGGTCAGTCTCTTACCATTTCCGGGTCATTGAAATTCCAAACTTGGATGATGTCCTGGTGTATGACAAGCAGGTAATCTTTCACTTTTTCACCAGAAAATCTCAAGCACGCGCTAAGGTTCCTCCAGTATCCTGGGGCGACGCTTAGGACCACAATGCAGTAGTAACAAGGACTTACTCTTCTTCCCTAGGCTACAAGGGCGTAAGAATGATCCCGAAAGTGGTGATATGGGGCGTACGCTATCGTGAGGTCAACCTTTGCCTCAATGCTTGCCCGCTGGGCCATTCCAGCGATATAATACGGTGCATCCCGCTCGATGCTCGGCCGCTCGGTCACCGAAGAATAAGATGGATCGGCTTTGATGTACCGTTCGATCTCGGATGTCGTGATCTTGACG
>QFEM01012960.1:0-12274 GCA_003316205.1 Boletus bicolor
TTGTATGCCATATGCTTATCAATCCATCAGAGTGATTTCCTTATCCTCCATGCAAGTAACGAATCACCATCTAGGAGAAGTCGATGCGGAGTACGTATCAGGGTGCCGCATTGTCGAAATTATAAAATCGTTATCCGAATCATGTATGGTGAGTTGGCCAGGGAGACCACCGCAGCATCAATGATGGAGCCACATACCCAAATGCCAATGCAATGTCCCCCCATGGTTTTTCGCGTTGAAGCTGTACGAGAATTTAGGGGCAGTTAGATCCTGCATGACTGACAGAGTCTCGATTCTTTCCCTCGGTGATAGGTTCGAGTTGACTGAATGACGTAGCGCCGAGCCAGATCGAAATTAACCAACACCATACATACTTTCACTCGTCCTATGATGAACCCATCATGCTGAGTAAGTTGAAACGTTGATGGGCAATTCAAAGGTCAGTAATTAGTCCAATACAGATTTGTTTTCAGGCAAAGGGACAAGATATCCGCTATTCCTCAGTACCGCCCGCACCAATGTGTTCATGAGCGTCAGACATCTCATGCCGGTGCCAAATGTGGTCAAAGGCAGATCCTGTACTCGGGGTCTGGCCCGAACGGGTTCAAGGTTCAGTTCACCCGCTCATGTCGAACCTGATACCCGTCACCATATCAAAAATTTAATCCTGTCGTCGTAGTCATCAACGCTGAGCGATATGCGTAGCTTGAATCAGAGGCGCGTTTTTTCACACAACAGACTTTCCAGCGATTCTGTAATGAAATTTGGCGGTGTGTGATAATTCACATCACAAAGCTTGGGGTCATGAGTTTGCTGAAGAGTCGTCTTGTCACCACCTTTTTTACATGAATATGACATACTTGTTCCGTGCTTCCTCGTTGGGTACCCACGTTCTCATCGCAATCAAGACGGTCGCGTGAGATTAGGCCACGGCGCATCGCAGAGCGGGCCTACGGGGCTCACGAAGATGTCAACCCATACAAATTTGGTTAGGTTCAGTCGCATAGCCATGGTAATTTTACCTGAGCGGGTAGAAGCAATACGATCCGTCCGTCGACGAAAAGCGGAACTAGAATGGAAGGCGGGTTGGGCCGCCTGAATACCGCAAGTTATTGTATGATACATGGCCCGGTGACCTACAATATATCATTGGCATCACGCCGCATCTGGTTGTCACAAACTTGAAGGACGAAAAAGCGAGTAACCTTGTTTTTGTTCCCAAGGTAATTAGTACACAAGGATGATGGGTTTCGTCGCGCTTCTGTTCGCCACCACGTGATTCATACACGAATAAAAAGAGACAGAGCGCCCTGGTGTTTGTACGGGGCGGGATTTCTCGTTGGAAAGCGCAATGGCTGCCCGGACATCGTGGTGGGTGAGCCCATCAGTTTTCGTGCATGAGTGCTGAATGATTGAACGCTGAACCATGCCCACCATGAAGTTGGCTCGCGGCCCGAGGGACGGACCTGCCCAGAATCCCAGATGAACCGACTTCGTGTCAGAGCAGACAACTCCAATCGGAACCCCGAACACACCTGCCGGAGGGATTCCTCACTCTCAAAGCGTACCCCAACCCTGATTAGTCTGGAGGCCACACCGTCCACCCCTCCTAGTACGGCACCGTATACCAGACATTCTGGGCTGTAAAGTTGTGACGTGCATGATACGCCCCCATCCTAGTACGTAACGGTAACTGTCAGCGGAAACCCATCGAGGACGATGACCAGTGACTGTTTGACCAGTAGTGCTTGTGGGGAGGAAGCTCTGAACGCGATAACCACCGGACGATGCGATATGACCGTGGATCCGCAGTTCACGACAGGGCGGCGGAGAGTCGGTGTAAAACTCAAATTCATTTATGTCTTTCGTCACGATTCCGTCCGATACTCCATGTACACTTTTATGTAGACGATCTTGGTTTAGATATACACGTGTGCATTGATCGATCTCGCAATGAATTATGCGGCGCCTAGCAACTGAGGTGAAGACGCACTTCTCGTATTAAAGACCAAATCACAATACAGTGGTATGCGAAACAAGATAACGAAAACGTCCTTACTCCTACTAGTACATACTCGGTTTTGAGAACATAAACATTATCTGATCATCGTTATGACAACAAGTAGCGTCACAGCATTAGTTTCAAATCGCTCTTGAGAAATAAGGGTGAAAACAAATGGTCAAAGTAAGGCTATATAGTCCAACGACTTTGTGAACGAGTTAATGAGGATAACAGCACTGAGGGAGAGGAAAAGGACAATATCATTCCTCTTTTATACCAGGTCTATGGGCATCACCGTTTGGATCTAGTGAGTCCTGGCCAACGCCAGCTTTACCCCGCATAATCGGCGAGGGTCGTCGGCTATCGTCCGCGACAGAATCCGTGCGGGGTCGCTTGCGCGACGGGGGTGAGATAAGCCCTGTACCATTCGTCATGCCCTTATCAATGTTTCCACCACCGCGCTCTGAAGGACTGTAGTGCTCCATGTCTCGATCGCGCTCCCAGGATAGCCCGTCTCTCCCATTGGCAGGTGGGAGTGTCATATGGAGTTGTTGTCCGCCAGGTTGTGGTGCGCTATGTGACAGGAAGTCAAGCCAGCTCGTCTCGCCAGAGTGTCCTGTAAATGATTGAGTTGCATAGCGATGAGAAATGGACGGATACCGACCTGATTCCTGCTGCGGTGGTGGCGGTGCTTGTGGATGTTGTTGCGACGAAGCATGTGCAGGCCAGTCCAGTGGAGCGAATTGTGGCGGTTGTGTTGGCGGTGGTCGATGATCGTCGCCGTTGTCCAAGAACGCAGCAAGCAGGTCCGGGGACTGTTGGGAGCGCGCGTTGGAACCATTTGGTGCTTGGCCAGACGGTAGATTGTGTCGCATTAGCTGGTGATAAATTCCTTGTACCTGGGCATCCTGAGGTTGAGGGTATGTAGTTGATGATCGTTGGTTGTACCCGGCAGTCCGTGGTATTGGGGCACCTCTTGAGGATGACGGAAAGTCATAGGACGATGAGGAGAGAAACGGTTGCTGCGGACTGGAGGCAGCGACACCGAGGTAACTGTAAGGAAGTTGATGTGAGGTCTGGCCATTTTGCCGATAGTTGTTCGGCGGGTGGGCGGAGGTAGGAGAAGGGAGGTAGCCGTTATACATGGAATCATCGGGAGTAAGTTTCGGGTTGCTGCCTGCGCTGACGTTAGGAGCTAGACGGGGCTTCTTTTGAGAGCTAAGTTGATTGTTGGTAGGGATCAACCGACCAGAAGAGGTATGTCGTTCCGTTGAAATAGGAAGCGAAGAAGCACCGCCTGCGGGCAGTTGCGTGGAGTGGTGAAGTGGCATAGGTGGTTGGGGAATGGTCATTGGTCGGTGGAGCGGGTAATCGTTCATCTGGAACGGAGGGGATAAGTTTGTGACAGCCATGCAATGTATTGGTACAAACATCAACGTTCAACCCCAAATCCCCTCCCGGAGGAATAAGCTTGCCATTGTTATACTCTTGTTTCAGCTTGGTATCCGTGCGTTTTTTGTTTCCGCTACGTGGATTGGAGTCGGGGTCGTCGTCGTCTACATCGTCATCGTCGCCATCGCCTGCATCGTCAAGTTTTGCGTTCGCGTTGTTAGCAAAGTCGCGAGGAGTGCGCGTGTCCTTTTCCCCGTCATACTAGCAGGAAGTGGATGAGTCGCGTTCTGAAGTGGAGGGGGATAACGTACTCTGATATGGCGTTGTACGATGTCGTGAATGTCGCCGGAGCAATATTGGTAAAGTTTCAGATGATGACTGGCACGTTCCTCTGGAATATGGAGATGAGATGAGCGGATGAAGAGGGGAAAGGACAAACCGAATATGATGACGGCCACATCGACTGAACAAAGAACGCCGAGCTCGTATGCCTTCTTGAAGAGGCCATTCTTGCGCTATGGATCAATGGCGAGAAGATAATAATAATAAGTGCCAAGCCGAGGGGAAAACAAAAATAGCCGAAAGGCTACCTTTAAAAAAGTGACTGAGCGATTACGCTCGTGCTATGTATAAGAAGTTGTTAGCGATTATGAGTCAAAGATGGAACAGGGAGGAATGCACGTAAAATTGGAGATGACGGGGTAGAGGGAGATGCGAGAATAGTCGCTTGTAACCAATGAAAGCGGAACGTACTGTGATGGGCTGAATTTCGATCTTTCTCCGACCCATTTCTTGAGAGGGAAGTGCGCAAGGGAGGAAAGAGAGATGATGGGAGTACGGGTCAAAGAGAAGGGCGACGAGCAGTAAGGATGGGAGCCTTTTGGGTGAGGGTCTTTGAAGTTTGTATCTTTCCACTGGCTGCATGTAATTATTCCGCGACCGGGTGCCGAATGCAACAACTGCAAACGGCGCTCATCAGATTCAGTCACAGATCCAGGTTTCCAGATCGCGATCTCCGGCCCAATACCACCCATTCCGGATCACCCCCGGATTCGTCCATTTTGAGACCCTGTGAACTAAGGGGTCGCTCAATTTTCTTGATTAGGAAAGAGAGAGAACCCTGCTCTGTCAGCTGCCAGCATGGCGTCGACCAATCACTCTCTCATCTCCTACTAATGCTTGTTTGCTTTACCCACACCGTTCTCACTGCCTAACATCGCTTCTCCGCA
Source organism: Boletus bicolor (assembly GCA_003316205.1). Taxonomy (NCBI): domain Eukaryota; kingdom Fungi; phylum Basidiomycota; class Agaricomycetes; order Boletales; family Boletaceae; genus Boletus; species Boletus bicolor. The sequence goes on from QFEM01012960.1 coordinate 4,624, forward strand.
GCACAGATCGGCGCATCTCCCCTAGCTCGACTACAACTCAACTCAGCGGACGCTCGACTCCGATGGAATCGAGCCTGATTCCGTCACACGACTCTCCTCGCAGACATTCATACCCAACACCAACAACCCTCCCCAGCATCTCCTTTCATCTCCATGCACTCCTCGGGTGATGTATTTCACACCCCTTATCATTCTCTTCCAAATCATCATCTTCCTCACCTTGTGCCGCCTGCATGCCGCTGATTCATCTTCAAAGGGATTACGGGCTCCCGTGTTCAAACGTTCACCTGAATCACGGCTGACATCACTCAGATCAGGAATGTTTGCATGCATCAATTGTTTTCCGGCTCTCAGAGGCTGTGTTTCCTTGTCGCACATGACAATGATTCTCTGCCTTCACGTCTCTCGCTTGGGACTTGATCGCATCTGTCAGTCAAATCCCCTGGAACCCTTCTTCGCCAGCATCATAACCCCAGTCGGCCGCCAGCCCGTTGTTCCTGATCGAATGCGGTCATAACTGCAAGCGACGTCAAAGATCGCTCGGGACAGCTTATGACTTCAAATTTATCCCAATGCGCCAAAAATAATAGCCTCGAATCCTCAATTCTCGTCGATATTTATGCGTCCCGTATTTTTATCCATGTTTTTTAATGCAACGTAGTTAAAGGCAAACGACGTTGTTCGTTCATACCGTCTCCCCCTCCCTGGACGACTCTATCGAGAACTCTCCGTCTTGATGAACAGTCTGGATCATCAGTGCAAACCGGCGCCCATACTACCGTGTCATACTCCACGTTGTGTTGCGTGATGACTAATCATGCTCTCCTTCAACTCGGCGGCCACTCGCACCGCTTCCACGCACAGTCTTCTAGTGTGGTGAGACAGAACTCGCACCCTAGCGCTAACCTCTGTCATCTCCGGTCTTCCCGCGCGCACACTTCTTCGCCGTGGATCAGGGTCAACGGTATATCCTTGCCCCACTAATAGCATCCGGTTGATAGAGCCAACTCGAATAGGAAACGACCAAGCCATCTCAGAATCCTCGAAAAGCACCGTGTCGAAGGAGTGTTGGCTGGCGCTCCCCCCCCTCGAGATATTTCAAGATATTCGTCCCCCGCGACCAATGTAACAAGGTCGGTACACTTTTTACGGCTATTTAATGACTTATTTTTGCAGCGCTCAGGGTAGTTAGTGGGTCCCTGGCACGAGCAACCAACAGTCCGGCATATCAGCGACCGAAAGTTGTGTAGCTCCCGAGCCTCGCGGGTAGATCGTTGTGATTGTCCGTACTTGTAGCTTTGTAGCCAATATTATCACAAATAACTAGGTTAGATGCCTTGGCCTCCCGTGTGGAGTTTGTCAACAGAATGTTACATAAATGAATTCTGCATCATGCCGTCCCTCCAAACTCGTGTCTACACGCCGCCCTCTAAAACGTGAACTATCTGGCAGCGTATGGTTCAGGATCCCCTCCCCTCCTAGATGTTCCTTTCATCCCGTTCAAACTCGTCCCGGTTCTCCGAGCCTTGTGAAACCCGTTTCATCCCAGGGTACAAAGTTTCACCATCGTGCACGCAATTTATCCTTACCCACTCCAACTACTGACTAATTTCCACATCTAGGGTGCTTTCAACCTCATACGGCGACGGACGGCAACGGGCGCTTGTAGCTGTTCCGTAACTTGTGTAGGGGGGACGACTTGTTTGGACGTGTGAACGCGGTCCGACCAACGTACCGTCAGGAAACATATCACAGTCAGGAGCGGTCCTAGATCCCGGCCCGAGTCCACAACCATCGCACTCGTCCCGTCATCCCCTCGGAAGTTCGGAGAAGAAGAAAGAAGAAGAACGCGACATACGTACGCATCATGGTCCGAGATTATAAGCTGTGTCTGTTGCGTGCGCAAAACGGCAAAAAGGGGTGGGGGACCGCGTGCGACAGTGCTGGCATGGTCCATGTGGTGCAGACACGTGGGAGGAGGGGGAACGGAAAGGGTAATATGAGCCTTCCAAGCTCCAAGCTTACATATCCTAACGTGACGGTTCTGGCTCTCTTGGCTCCTGATCCCGGTTGGATGCAAGGGATCCCCACGACCGGGGTTACGAGTGGTCATTTCTTGCCAGTATGTCCTTGCATGGCATATCATATCTGAATCATGGACACTGCGGACAAACATGGAAGTGGAGCAAATGAGAACGAGGCGTACGGGCTTGGCCGAAGGCCCGAGAGGACATTGGGCAAGGAGCCAAGAGAAGAATGAAAGGCTTTGGCGAGTGGTCGGGGCAGAGCTGTTGGGATCACGTTCGTAATTGCTTCTGATAGACCCTCCTCGAGGCATTACACGGGAGCTGTAATCAAGATAAGTAGGACATGGACATGGGCCAAGTGGCTGATTGATTGGCATGGAAGCTTCTCCTTGCCAAGGGTTGGCTCGGCATCGAATGGGTGAGCACCGAATGTATGGAACAGGCAGCCAATCTGTGCTTGGATGTGGTTTTATCATATCCAGAAAACGATGGATTGTTTTCGTTTTTTCATTTCGTCCTATCTTGTTCATCATGTTCCAATCGAAACGTCGTTATTCCCAGCGGAGTCAATCCGCTGCCATCTCTCGAAGAGTTCGCCGTCCGGAACACAGCGAGAACGGAACAGAGCGAGACAAAGAATCAGATGGACCACTGAATTCATGGCAGGTTGGTACCGCTCTGTGTTGCTGCTGTAGACTAAAAAGTCAATGATATGTCTGCTGGCCAGTTCTCACGGTCGCGAAATTCAAATATCTCTTCAGAGCCATGGTGGCATCCAATCGTTGGTGTTGCAATGCCATTTACGCGACGCGTCATCCATCCCAACTACAGCCTAAGTACATACTCTCCGAGTGTCAGAAAGAGAGGTAAGATCGTGGTCGATGTACTGCCGCGTGCCCTTTTCAGCATAGCCGTTCTTGCGAAGATACGTCGCTAAGCCCTGATGGGCAATCTACCTATCCTGCAGATGGGCCAGTCTAACACCTATCAACGCACTGTACGAATGTCATCCATGCCACGGACCACGGCTGTTGTCATTGCGAATGCAGTGGCGGGCACGCTGCTATCGCGCGACCAGGTAACACGCAATGACACGCCGACATCACAGTCGGGGATATCAACTCCCAAAGTTCACAGGTTCGTTGGACTGGATGATATGTCTCGGTCACCCCTGACTACCCTGTATCGCTTTCTGATCCTCGAGAAAGCAATGATCAGACGAGCGATATTTCGTACGCGTGACCCCCGACTCGGAAGCGGCTCCCCGACCCCGGTCCTGGCATATACCAGCGTCACGGTCTTGAGAGCTTGAACTTCGCTCATGGGGTTAGTGTGGCGAAATGCAAACCATGGAACTCAAGTACTCATGTTCATCCGTCATACGTCGCGCAAAGGGGCGAAGACGAAGCCCGGTCGAATCAGCGGACGCGTATTTGTAGGTACCCGCGGACGACAGGTTAGATTCCCATGTGCCCCTGAGGCAGGGTTTTCACATCGAACTTCTCTTTGCTGTATTCCCGGTGTCTTAACTCCTCGCTCACTGCTCACGGCATCGCTCTTCCGCGAATGTGCCGAATAGGATGATTCCCGGGTACTTGTACTACGAACACGGATACCATCTCAAGATAATAGCATCCGAGTCGCACCGACATGCAACATCAGTTGCAAAGTATCGTGGTCGCATCATACACTGACAAACACACACGGTACATTCGATCTTCCCTTTATGTATTCCCTTGTAGTCCTGATGGTGAGCTATGTGGCTTTCCAGGATCGGACGGTTTGCTGAATACGGTCATATTGGGGTTGCTTACTCAGTCAGGGAATCGTGGTGTGCGAATCAAGGATTCCTGGAGTGAGGCACGATACATTGGTGGGACAGAGATAACGGAGATGACGCATGATGGTGGAGTTTTTAGGAAGCATACATGTGCGTATTCGACCGTGAGTCTGAACAGTCCGCAGAATATGTTCGAAGATACAGCAATACGTGAGATGAGGCAGCAGAAACCTTGGAAGCATCACTCAGAATGAAAAGCGTCACCCAGAATGAAAGACGAAAGACGACAATTAAACGGTCACCTGCCGGCGGGCGAGAAAGGTGAGAGTACAATAACGGCGCCGAATGATAAGGTGGGATCCCGCGCCACGGCACAAGACGCGTTGGTCAGATAGGGGGTGAGTTAAGGTTAAATTCCGGAAGAATGTAACTTACATGCATCAGAACTTACTGCTGCCCGTTCGCGAAAGCGTTGCCCTACCGCGCGGTATGTGCAGCTTGGGGAGTCGGAGGTCCAGTAGGCTTTGAAATACGCGGCTGTGAGGATGTCAAGCACACGAAAGAAAAAAAGCACGGCTCACAGAGTACGGGGGTGGACTCTGATCCCTACCATTTTCTGCACCAGCACTAGGGGTGCCTTTTGTATACGCATGTCGAGGAGAAGGAACTCCCCGCTCCTGCGGTCGGACTAAAGGTGTGCTCTGCGTTCGGGCTGAGGGTGCAATACTTTGCACTTGGACAGGGGGTGCGGTTCTCTGCGTCTGGCCAGAGAATGCGGTGCTTTGCGCTTGGCCTGAGGGTACGGTGCGCTGCACTTGCCCCGAGAATACAGTACTCTGCGCTTGGCCTGAGGGTCCGGTTCGCTGCACTTGGGTCGCAGGCGCGGGTCTCTGCACTTGATCTGACGGTGGGGTTCTCTGTACTTCGCCAAAAGGGACAGTGCTCGGCACTTGTTCTGGTGGTGCGGTGCTCTGCACTTGGTCGGAGGATGCAGCACTCTTCCCTTCGGGGAGTGTGGTCCTCTGCGCTGGGTAATACCATCCCATATGAGTTGAGTCTGGCCCATAGGGTCGCTGTTGCGCCTCCTGCCATGACGGAAATGGTTGAGGAGGTCCGCCCCCGCCCGAGATATTGGACACCACGACCTTGGAGGTTGCTTTGGCGTGACGACGACGACGACAGGCAAAGATCAGCATGGACAGGATGAGGAAGATCAGCGCAATGGCACCTGCACGAACAGTAAGCATCCAAAGCTAATTATTCAAACAGCACAACGAAGGGAAGAACAGACCGACTGCAATGCCAGCTATCCGTCCAGGCGACAGCCAGTAAACATAGGGGTTGTTGTTGTCACCCTGGGACTGGGCGTACACGACACTCCGTTCGGTGGCCATGGCGGTAAGAACGAGAAGGATGGATGCAGGGACGTTGGTGAACGGACGCAGAGATGACAACATGTCTGTAGGTTGTGGTGTTCAGGTTCAACTGTTTTGCACGAGACTTGAAAAGTTGGGGCGGACCTCGACGAGCTCGGTGGACCAGTGGCGCAACCTCTCCTATACATTTTATTTTTCGATCACGTCGGAGCAGCAAGTGTTACCCGCCTTTCTATTGATCAGGGGTCCCCACTCAAATTGGATCGGAGCACCTACGCGACTTGCATAGTTCATAGTGAGTTTCGAACGTGATTTCTTGACGAGACGTAGTCCTTGTGTGGCTTTCAAGTGGCTCGTGGTAAAATGCCTTGGGCGGGCTGTCGATGATGTTAGCTAGACTACATTGTACCGCTTTAGGGCCCGATCAACGAAAAAACGCATGATTGCTGGATGCGGTCGATCGTGGGCACTTTTCATTAGCATCGCATTTGGCCGAATTCACAGTTGAAAGGGTCATAATGCACAAGGACCTCCAAAGTGTGTTTGGTATGTCACAGGTCGACGGAGCTCACGTTGAATTCTTTGCAGCACCGCGTGACTTTCTTTGCCTTCGTTTGTGTGATGGCGGCGCACGAATGCTAAGTACCAGCACCCAACCAGCACCTCTATTGTTCCCAAAGGATAGGATTTTTACTTCATTGTGACAGCAAGATACTGGGAGGACTTAGGTACTTGCCTTGAATCTGGTATTTCTCAAAGGTTTTTGGTATCCACAGATGTCGCCCTGGGCTGGCACGAGGACAGTGTGGTGCCCTCAGTCTTCGGTGTTTGGATATGGAAAATTGGCGCCGTGTTGCCGAGAGCTGTCTATCTCTTATTCGCAATCCTGCTCAATTTATTGATGAAGATTTCTTTAGGTGTCTCTACCCGACAGTTTCATCCTCGGATGGAGCCCCTACGTACCCGTACGTCTCCGTCGAGTCAACGGACAGGGACAAAACGGAACATTTCATCATCACTCGTATGTGCCATGCCATAAACCGGAACGATCGCTGATGGCCGGGTACGGACATGCGTGCAACAGATGTTTCCATTGGAATCAAGTGATTTATGTTGTTGTAGAAATCGACAGCGCAACTACAAGAACCACGAATAACCGTGAATAACCGCGTCCTTCTGGGCAAGGATATCGCCGAAGAAATTGTATCGTGAGCTATTACACTATTCATGTCATCTTCTATTGCTCCAAGGGGTTCAAGGCCCTCGGATCGGTCATCAACGATAGTTTTCAGTGTCCAGGTTGTTCGAGCTGGCACCGATGATAGGAAGCGGTGAAGTACTGTGCAAATCCGAGGTCACTATCGGCGGGTTATTCAACCACAGCGAACAGCTTAGGTGTGAGCAATATTGTTTTAACCCATTCCTCAAGGTATCAGACTTTTGGCACAAAGGGATGTGATAGTCATCCCCACCTATTCTTCGTTCGAAATCATGGTCGAAAAGCGGGTTATCGAGCGGGGTTTATCTGCGGCAGGATCCAACGTATTTTAATTCGAGGCTCATCCTTCGTCACAGTTGTCACAGCCAGGTGGAACGTGTCAGGTAGGAAGGTTGATGGATAAGGGTCATCACGCACTCGTTCGTTACCTTGAACTTCAGGAAGCATCAACGAATCTCTCACACTTCGAACACGCCGTCGGTCATCCCAGTCACGCCAGTGCCCTGTCCAACCTAGCCACTGCAAAGAATCTGTGTCAGGCAACGCTTTGTCTCCGCCTCGATGGCATCCTGCATCGCTACTCAGTCTTGGGATAGCTCTCGTAGCCCAATTCCAGAGGGCACGCACCTGTGGCTCCGTAGGGTTAGCAATCTTGGGATGGATTTCATACACCCTACCCGTCTCATTCTCGACCTGTTGCAGAAACCGGATCTATCCGACAAATCACCCGATGCAACGATCGATACGCTGGCTTGTCAGCGAGGACAATGAATTTCTGACCGTAAATGAAAACTGATATTTGCTACCTGGACCCTCATCTACGTATTATGGATTCCAGTATTGGGGTTTGATGTTCTATATCGAAGGTCGCACACACAAATGAAGATCTTCCCGGTTGCTGCTGGCCTAGATCATTGGTATATACATATATAAGACTACCATACCATCAGACGTCCTCCACCAGGGTAATAGACACGCACTGATTACCATGTTGTCTGCTGAATCGCGTGAGGCAGTCATCAAAGCAGCTATCCAAGGTACTCAGACCTCTGGTCCCACACATCCTATATTAACGACGATGCCATCTGCCGTCGCCCAAGCCAGAGAATATGCCTATCTACCCCATTCCCATTTCCGCGTCGGTGCGGCCTCGTTGTGTACCGATGGCACCATCGCCAAGGGCCCCAGTATCGATAACACGTCGTACGGCGTGTACTACTGTTCAATTCCTTCGCATGTGGTCGCTCAA
>QFEM01012988.1:0-24711 GCA_003316205.1 Boletus bicolor
GCCACCAGCATCTTATGTCGCCGGTCTCGGTCGTGAGTGTGTAGTCCTCTTTCCGATCATTTGCGTGCCTGACGAGATCCCCAGTGCTTCTGGTTTCACGACGCGTTCAGATATCGGTCCCGCGAGAGAGGGTCCATCTGCAGAAGCCATAGCGTGCGTTTCTATTGATTTTCTAGACACCGTGACCGCGCATCCAATGGACTGCTCCACACACAGGGATGCGCAGGCCAGACATGGCGAAGAGCCAGACGTCGACCCTGAGCAATTTCAAGACCCGGATAACGAGTACGGCCTCTTTGCGGGTATGACATACGAACAAGATGATGAAGAGGCGGACAATATATGCGACTCGGTCGATCACAATATGGATTCGCGGAGACGGGCACCCAGGTGTGTGCTTTCCGGTTCGTTTATTCCCCCGTTCGTCCCTTTCTGAACCGCAATTGTCATTACTTTCATGATTAGGGAGGCACGCGAAAATGCAGAATTGGCGCATCATCGAGCAGAGCGTCCGGAAATTCAGCAACAATTTGAGGATCTCAAACGCGCCCTTACTGTCGTCACCGACCAGGAATGGGAAAACATACCGGAAGTAGGTAATTCCATACGGAAGAAGCGAAGAAAGGATGAGAGATCCTTCGTCGTCCCCACCAGCGTCATCGTGGGTGACAGAACAAAGACGGAATATGAAAGTTCGTTGGACGCGAGACAGCAACAGGCAACGTTACCGTCCATGTTAACTGGGTGGAATGTATACTGAGTCGGACTGTCTAGTCAGGTAGTTTTGAAACGCCCGCAGACTCTGGGACGATGACCAACTTCGTAGAGATTGGTCAGGCACGAGATAAAATTCTATCACTCAAACTTGACCAGGTGAGTACCATCACCCAGGAATTTCACGCGTCATACTAACGTCCAGTGTATTGCAGATCTCCGGCGCGTCGACCAACTCGGGGCTGGCTACCTCGGTGACCCCAAGGGCTACCTGACGTCCTCGGACAGTGTTGTGATCAAGTCCGAGGCGGAAATTGGTGACATTAAACGGGCGCGGATGCTCTTTGATTCACTCGTGAAATCAAATCCGAAACATGCTCCAGGTTGAATCGCTGCAGCGCGTTTGGAGGAGCATGCTGGTCGAATGGTTGCCGCACGCAAGCTGATCACTGCCGGATGTGATCAATGCCCGAAGAGCGAAGATATATGGCTTGCAGCTGCTCGATTACACGTACGTATGGATCACGAGAATTATTGTTTTTGGTACTGATTTTCGTTATAGAACCGAGATGACGGAAAAATCATCCTCGCAAACGCTATCCAACATCTCGGGCAAAGTGTCAAAATATGGCTCGCCGCCACCAATCTGGAGCAAGATGCGAAAACGAAAAAAGAGTGCTCCGAAAGGGTGTGTTTCACGATCGCCGTTCTCGTCACATTATCACTGACGTTTTATGTAGCTCTCGAGAACATCCCTAACTCCGTACGACTATGGAAAGAGACCGTCAACCTCGAAATGTCTGCATCCGATGCCCGTATCCTTCTCTCCCGTGCTGTTGAAGTTATTCCCCTTTCTGTCGAACTTTGGTTAGCGCTTGCTCGTCTTGAAACGCCAGAGCGTGCGAAAGCTGTCTTGAACAAGGCTCGTAAATCGGTCCCAACGTCGCACGAAATTTGGATAGCTGCTGGTCATCTCCTCGAACAAGAAGCAACTACAAATCCTGACAAGCCCGTTGAGGCACGAAACATAGAGCTTGATGTTGTCGACAAGACGATCGAGGCAGGTGTGCGCGAGCTGCGACGCCACCAAGTACTTTTGACGCGGGAGCAATGGTTGAAGGAGGCAGAGCGGTGTGAAACTGAGGGTTCACCGAGGACGTGTGAGGCAATCATCAAAGCGACGGTGGCCATGGAGGTTGAAGAGGAAGGCCGATTGGACACGTGGGTCGCAGATGCAGAGAGCGCAGAAGCTCGAAGGATGGTTGGCACGTCTAGAGCGATCTTGGCGTATGCGCTCAAAGTGTCCTCTGATAAACGTAATTTATGGCGCAAAGCAGCAGACCTCGAAAAGGCACATGGTACTCGGTACGTACGTAGGGATGTCCCTCTCCAGCGTCTCGTGTTAATAGTGACCTTGCAGTGAATCACTCGACGCTGTGCTAACACAAGCTGTGCGCTACTGCCCGCAAGCAGAGGTTCTATGGTTGATGTCTGCGAAGGAGAAGTGGTTGGCTGGAGACGTGCCTGCCGCCCATGAAGTTCTTGAGAAGGCCTTCATTGCAAACCCAGAGAGCGAGCAGATTTGGTTTGCTGCTGTCAAACTTGAGGCAGAGAACGGTGAATTAGGTGTCGCGAGGGAGTTGCTCATCCGTGCACGAACGGTACCCGATACAGAGCGTGTAAGTAATTTGTATATTCTATATTTTGACATGGGCTCAACCTTTGATAGATATGGATGAAGTCTGCTGTGTTCGAGCGACAACAAGGCCGTTACGGCGTTGCTCTCGAGACGGTCACGACTGCGTTATCCAAGTTCTCTAAGTTCGCAAAGCTACACATGATCCAGGGACAGATTCACCAATCTCAAAATAACTACCCCGCTGCTCGTGCATCCTATGCAACAGGGATGAAAGCATATCCCAAGGAAGTCACTCTTTGGATTCTCGCGGGTAAGCTCGAAGAGTTGGACGACAAGAGCGTCAAAGCACGAGCCATCCTCGAAAAAGGTCGCCTGGTAAACCCTGCCAACGAGACCCTATGGGCCGAATCCATTGGTGTCGAAGAGCGACCAGGGGGTGCCGCACAAGCCAAAGCGATGTTGTCGCGCAGTCTTCAGGAATGTCCAACGTCGGGTCTCCTCTGGCCGATGGCCATCTGGGCTGAACCACGTCCGACACGCAAGTCGCGATCGGTGGATGCGCTGAAAAAGTCCAAGGACAACGCAATCGTGACATCTACAGTTGCGAGATTGTTTTGGGCTGAGCGCAAGGTCGAGAAGGCGCGGCAATGGCTTTCACGATCGGTGACGACGGAGCAAGACAGTGATCAGGGTGATCATTGGGCTTGGTAGCTCAAATTCGAGCGACAGCATGGAACCGCAGTGAGTATTCTTATGTGATTTGTGATGTAGCGGCTCACAGCGCGCCAACCTTTCGTTTAGGAGCACGTTTCGGAGGTTATCAAGCAATGTATTAGTGCTGAACCGCATCACGGGCCGATGTGGCAGTCGGTAGCAAAAGACGATAGGAATGTGGCCAAGAGCGCGAAAGAGATATTGGAGTTAGTGGCGGAGGCATTGCATTGAATCCGTGTCTAGTTGGTGTCAAATCGACATACCAAACAATTTTCTCTCGTCAATTTTTTTGTACGGTTACAGGACTTCACTCGAATACGAAGTTCTGTATATACAACCAGCATCCAGTACCGGCAACAAGGTAAAAGATAGTAGAAACGATAAAGGAAAAGCTACAGGTATACGAATTCGATGAAATGAAGAAATGCTGGAGGATACAGAGTGGAATCGAATGCATTGTCAGTGGTATCTACGCGTGTCCTTTCCCGCCTGCCTCTTCGAAGAGGGTATTTTCCTTTGTCCTATCCGCTGCACAACCGGCTCCTTCTGGCTCTCAGGTAACTGACTCCCAGGAATGCCTTGGGGAATGACAAGTTGTCGCTCAGGATGTAGAGTCCTGATGTGCCGCCCGAGGGCATCTCTCCGCCCCAGTGCGCTCTCGCAGTATGGGCAGGGCCACACTTTACGGGTTTCGGGATGGCTTGCAGAGTTTTCGATATGACGGACGTAGTCTGACGTCCGTGTAAATCCTTGTCCGCAAATTTCGCAACTCGTATGAGCGGCATCGGATTGCCCCTCTGAACCTTGACTTATCTCGCAATTCGAGCTTTCGTCCGGTGGATAATTCGGAATCGATGTGGCTGTCTGCTCAATGGACTGCGAGGACACGATGGCCCTTGGACGTTTTACCCGCTCAGACCCAGGATTCCACTCTTCCTCGTCGGCGTTCTTGGCTTTTGAGCGTCTGGGTATCTTCCAGGGAGGAGCGTCGTTATCGAGGGTTCCCGCACTGCGCTTCCCCCGCAACTTCGCCGACGTCACTCTAGTGAACGTGGATGAAGTGGAGTTGGTCACTTCATCGCCGTTGGAAAGTGGCACGGGCGAAAGTGCGGGTGATAGCGAAGAGCAACTGACGATGGGTGAAGGGTTAGGGGATGCACCCGGCGATTGTGAGAAGAAACTGAGAGTGCTAAGCGGGGACAACGACGGTGAAAACGCGAACAAAGACCGTGATGTTTGTGGAGAGGAGGGGGGAAACAACGTGCCACTACCTGGCCCAAGCGGCGTAGCCTCGGGTGGGGATGCTGATGGACAATGCGGATATATCATAAACATTGGCGTGTCGGAGAGAGGCGTTTGTGTCACCGATCCCAGACTTCCAGATGGGTTGGCAATGGGTATCTGTGGAAGGGAGGCATCGGGGATGATTTGCGGTGTGCACGCAATGTCTTCGACCATCACGTCTTGTGACGGTACATCTTCGAGACAGTTCCCCCTCATATCTACAAGATGAACTGAACAGGATTCATCCTCTGCCTCTGCAATATCCCAGAGGGAATCCACCGGCGTGAAGTTGGCGATGTTAGCACGTGACGGGTCGGATTCTGGGGTCCTTAGCCACGGGGTGGACGACGCGACGCTAGTCGGAGATGAGTCCGGAGAAAGCGCTGGAGGAGTCGCGTAGGAAACGTGTGAGGGTGAGGACTAGTGCATATTCTCAACATTCACAGTCACCATGAGAGTTACCATACTCGCCTCAGAAGCCAGAAGGACCGCATTTTGCTCAGCATCCGGCTGAGTTCCGTACGACAGAGTGATCGTATCAAATGTGTCGCCACACTGACGAGCATTGTGACATATATCTGGGTGACCAAGCAGCAAACCACTGCTTGATGCGTTGTATCCTTCAAGCTGGTCGATATTGAGATCGGTCGGGACTAGGCTTGAACTGAAGCCGATGTGAGGCTACGACTAGGTTGATGTGGATCGCTGACTTACAAATCCTTCAGGCCAAATTCCTCATCGACAGGAGGAAGAGCTGGCCGATCGTCGGGGACTCCGATCCACTGGAAAAAAAGGTCTTCCGAACTCATGATCAAAGGGAAGGGGGGATAAAGGGAGGCGTGGTTGAGGAAGCGATCAAAGTGTGGGGGGAACTCAGCAGTAGACGCGCAACGTCAGGGGGTTCTTATCGTGAACACGAACGAATTAATTGATCTTGTTGTTGATTGAGGGTCCACCCTATAAAAACGTGTTGTACACGCGCTGACAAGGCTGTTGCCACGCTGCACGCGCATCAAGTTGGTTTGAGTTACCACCTTCTTTTGGCGCCGCCTCGAGAAATTCCTTGAGAAAGCGCCAAGATACCATTTTACTTACAACTCTGACCGCTGACAGCGGACTTGAACGCCGCCCGGACGTGATTGCGAATCCGGGCTTGCAAGCACGCAAAATTGGCGAGCGAACTCCGTGTGCTGTAAACCAGCGTCACGGAGGGGACCAAGACAGAGTGAAATCACTCACCTGTGGTCGCCTAACTCATCCCGCCGGGGGCCCGAACACGAGTGTTGCTTCACGGCTTCGGAGTGTGCTGCGGAGTGCCGAAGTTTACTCTTGCTGTAGTACCGTGTCCGAGATGTCGGGGAAATCTAGAAGACTCAGTGGTACAGCCGCCATCTAAAGTTCTGATCAAACCAGTGATTTAATAACACCAGCGGATAGGGCACGAAGTGCATGTTTTCGTGGAGAAATTATCCGCCATATCGGGCGGAGAACAATAGCTAGAATTCATGTGAGTCTTTCCCATCTCCATCAAGTCACGGTAAAAGGGTTTATACTAAATATAGGGACCTTTTTATGATAGTCGCATCGTCACGCCGCAGATTCAGGATGTCAATCAATTTTGGTTCGCTGTTCCCGGCTGCCCGTTGGCGGTCCAGGCTGTCACAATTGCATTGCAAGAACATTGTTTATTTAGTCCTCTGGCTTCGGCGTCCTGGCGCGGGCCAGCACTGTTGCACCACAGCTGGCCAGGTGTTCCTCTCTGCTCCCCTCATGAATTCAGTCATGCCCGACGAGTCTTTGAGTATAAGTGCACTAGCAGCCTTGTGGACCGGCCAATCAGGTAAATGAGCAACTGCAAAACGGTCCCTTGCAGTAAAATCTTCTGGCTCTCTAACCGTCTTCTCCCTCTTCCCCAGTGGGTATGTAGTAAAATATACCATCCCATCATCCTCGCTCTCCTGGGGTCGTCGACCGATGTCATGCATTCTTACCAATGGACTGCGAGTAACATGGTCATAGAGTCTTGTACGCCAAGCCGACTCAAGAGGCGCAATGTTTTCCCTCTTCCTGAGGCGAGCTGTTGGTTTTACAACCTTGAATCCATCGGAGTGACCACTGGAAGAATGACAGATACAGCAAGCTACTTCCGGCAGGGATAAACTTGGTAAGCGAGGGTCCTCAAAGGTGTGGTGGCAAGCGGCTACACTTGTCGCCGAGCGCCAGTGACAGGACCTTCGTGAAAATGTTCTGGGGCATTCGGGAACTTTCGGGGAGACAGAGGACTTTATAAAGAATGACAAGGCGTCGTTGGTCGATTTGTCGAGATATGGATATGTAGTGAGATGACTTGATGCCATTATGAGCCCCAACGATAGTGAATTTCTTGAAGCGAGGGAAGGACGGCGCGGTGCTTCGGAATCTGTAGTGTATACATAACCCACAAGACAATTGGATACTGGTCACCAGGTACAAAGTTACTGCCAAAACAGGTGGGATTAGGAAAGGCAGTTGGTTTGTTGAACGAGCTGGATCATCCCTTCAACCCGACACCAGCCTGGCTTCCGATTCTCTACCAATAGCCTGTCGGCGCTCGCATCAGTGTTTGACCCATTGACTCACGACAGCGACGTTCAATCTACGTTTTCTAACGCCGATACCCTACGACGACCGTTGATCATACCCGTAGTCGCTGTTTCACACTGGCTCGTGATCTCAAACACGCGTTTCCCGACTGTAGGCTGCGATACCGAACATGAATGGATTACAGAACTCTCACAGCGCAGAGGCAGCCCGCGCCGCCGCCCTGCAAGCTGAGTTTAACGAGAAGAAATGGGTGTGGGTACCAGATGAGAAGGAGGGCTACCTTGCTGGCTGGGTCCATCAAGAGGACCAAGAGACCGCTGAAATTATCATGTCTTCTGGCGGAGAGGTAACCATTCTCATATTTGCTTTGCCACCTCTCCTTACGTTCCGCTCAGATACGCCGAGTTCCGCTCTATGCTTTATCCAAGATGAATCCTCCAAAGTTCGACCGTGTAGATGACATTGCGGACCTCACGTTTCTGAATGAAGCCAGTGTTGTCCACAATCTCCGTTTAAGGTACGGATCTGGAGCAATCTACGTGAGTCTGCTCCCTACTTTCAGATCCTGTATGTATGGAGACGTGTAGCATCGCTCCTGGACATCCGTGGCGCGTTCGTCTAACAGGACATGAACTAATGCTCATATCACAGACATATTCTGGGTTATTCTTAGTTGCCATTAATCCTTACCAGAACTTACCACTCTATACTGATACCATCATTCAACAATACCGCAACAAACGACGGGATGAAAACCCACCACATATATTTGCAGTCACGGAACGTGCGTGGATAAATATGCAAGAGGAACGTGAGAATCAGAGCATCCTCATCACGTCTGTTGAATTTGTTCCATTGACCGTGACGTCCTAACTGATTAATTATTCGTGCAGTGGCGAGTCAGGAGCTGGTAAGACGGAAAGCACGAAGAAAGTTATTCAATACCTTTCAGCCATAGCGACTGATGCACACCTTCCCGGCTCGTCACACGCACACACGCCATCCACGTCTTCTTCGTACTCAACGATACCATCAATTGGGTTGCCTAGAAGTAGAAACAAAAGCATATCAATATCCGGGTCTGGGAGTACCATGACTGCTAAAGAACGACTCGGTCTATTGGAGCGACAAATCATTCAAGCCAACCCCATTCTAGAGGCCTTCGGGAACGCACAAACCCAACGGAATAACAATTCGAGTCGTTTCGGCAAATTCATCCGGATTAGTTTCGCTCCCGATGGGAGTATCTCTGGGGCCAACATTGATTGGTACTTGCTGGAGAAGAGTCGAGTGGTTGTGCGGAGTCCCGCGGAACGGAATTTCCATGTGTTCTACCAATTGATGTCCACCAGCGGCACTCTGAAAGGTAGGCAGATTAATACCTCTTATTGCCTTCAAATTTTCACTGGTCTCCAGATTCGCTATTGCTAGATGGGAACATTGAGGACTATGAATTCTTGAATCGGAGCAGGAGGGAGATTGATGGTGTTAATGATCGGGATGACTGGGATACTCTCGTTGTAAGCCTGCCTTCTCTCGCGCGCAAAAAATTGGTTTGCTGATCAGACCCCAAGAATGGTTTTGAAGTTGTCGGCTTCTCTCAAGCTGAACAATATGATCTATTTCGGATCGTAGCGGCGGTTCTTCACATCGGCAACATTGCCATCACCTCCACGCGCGCTGGTGACGCCGTTATGGCTGACCCATCTCAAGCGGAGCGTGTTTGTCACCTCTTGGGAATCCCGCTGGCAGAGTTCACGAAAGCTGTTTTGCGACCCCGGGTGCTTGCTGGAAGGGAATGGGTCGCACAAGCGCGGACTGGTCCACAGGCTTTAGATGAACTCGCCGCTCTTTCAAAGACGCTGTACGAGAAATCGTTCGGCGCGCTGGTTGAGCGTATCAATCGCGCCCTCGATCGGCCAACACCCAAATCGACATTCATCGGTGTCCTGGATATTGCGGGATTCGAGATCTTCGAGGTCAACACGTACGAGCAACTCCTCATCAATTTCACCAACGAGAAACTCCAACAATTCTTCAATCATCACATGTTCGTCCTTGAGCAGGAAGAATATTCTCGTGAGGGCATTGAGTGGGACTACGTGAACTTCAAGCTTGACTTGCAGCCGACAATCGACCTTATCGAAGGAGGTGGCAACATAATCGGTATCCTCAGCTGTTTGGATGAGGAGTGCATCATGCCCAAGGCCACGGATCTCACTTTCACAGAGAAAGTGCATTCTTTGTGGAGCGGAGATCTAGCTCCTGGAGAACAACCGCACCTTGGTCGTTCAAAGTATAGTCTCCCCAAGTTTGAGCAAGGTTTCATCATCACTCATTACGCCGGGAAAGTGGAGTACCGAACCGATGGATGGCTGGAGAAGAACAAGGATCCACTAAATGATAACCTCACTCGAGTTCTCGCCGCATCCACACAACCCTACGTTGCGACTCTTTTCCAAGACCATGCAAGCCCCCTCTCTGATCTACCCTCGTCGAGCGTCGGGTTCTCGGGAAAGAAGCGCGGCGTCAAGAAAGGTGCTTTCCGCACCGTGGCTCAAAGGCACAAAGAACAGTTAGCATTGCTGATGACCCAATTGCACGCCACTCAGCCGCATTTCGTTCGGTGTATAGTTCCTAACGTCAACAAGAAGCCAGGGCGGGTTGATGTGCCACTTGTCCTTGACCAGCTACGTTGCAATGGTGTACTGGAAGGCATCCGGATCGCTAGGCTGGGTTACCCCAATCGACTTCCCTTTGTCGAGTTCCGGCAACGCTATGAGATCATGACTCCTGGAATTATCCCGCGCGGTTACATGGACGGTCGGAAAGCTTGTCTTCGCATGGTTGAAGCTCTGGAGCTCGACAAAGAGCTTTATCGAGTCGGCACGTCGAAGATTTTCTTCAAAGCGGGCGTGCTCGCCGAGCTCGAAGAACGCAGAGATGCGTTGTTGTATGACGTTTTCTCGAGGCTGCAGGCTGTGGCACGAAGGTTCTCCGCGCGAAGACAGATGAAGAAGATTCTTAATCGTGCCATTGCTATTCGGACTATTCAGCGCAACGCTCGGGTGTACGGTGAGCTCAGGGACTGGCCATGGTGGCAACTTTACACGAAGGTTCGAAGACCCTCTCTTCAAGCTTTCCCTTCTGACGTCGAGACAACCACAGGTCCGACCCTTACTAGCTGCTACGCGGAACGATGAAGAACTCCGGCGGAAAGAAGTGGAGTTACAGCTCATCAAGGAACGGGTAGAGAGAGACCAGCGCGAGAAAGAGAATTTGGAAAACATGAAGATGTCGTTGGAAGCGGAGAAACAGAAGATCGTCAACGACCTTGAGGCAGAGAGGGCCCTTACGCTTGACAAAGACTCTTTACTCGAGCGGAGTAAGCAGCGGGAGATCGAACTGGAAGAGGAGATCGTTGCTCTTCACACTGACCTCGATGTTCTCGATTCGCAACTGGACCGAACGCTGCTCCGACAGAAGGAAACTGACGAAAAGCATGAGAATCTTCGGCAAGCATTCGATCAGGCTGCCGAACACCTTGTGCGGCTTGAGGGCGAGCAGAATGAGTGGAAGAAAAAAGAGGCAGAATTCACGGACCTTCTTTCCACGATGGAAGCTAGCATGGGACAGCTACAAGAGGAGCGAGATGAACTACAGAAGTTGAATGAGGACTTCACCACCTTGGTATCTCAGCGCGACGAAGACTTCACCCGTTTCAAAGAACGTTCCGAGGCATCTA
Source organism: Boletus bicolor (assembly GCA_003316205.1). NCBI lineage: Eukaryota > Fungi > Basidiomycota > Agaricomycetes > Boletales > Boletaceae > Boletus > Boletus bicolor. Next base: position 10,680 of record QFEM01012988.1, read on the forward strand.
CTAATGAACTTCAGTCGAAGTTGACTGCAGAGTTGCGCACGACGTGAGTATATCGGAGGATGCAATGCTCGCGAAATCAGACTCATCAACCCCTCAGGGAACTTCTCAACGCCAAAGTTGACCAGCTTGAGAAGGGCTCGCAACAAGCCAAGAACCAATTAGCCGAGCTGACCCGCACTGCCAACGATTATTCTACAATGCTCCAGAAAAAAGAGGATGACATCATTCGCCTTGCCTCCGAAGTCGCTGCATCGAAGCGAGAGCGTACCCAGCTACAAAAGGATATCATCGAAGTCCGTGCTTTGACCGAAAAGCAAAAGGCCGAGTTGGATGCCTACAGGATGGACGCAGACCGCACCTTGACTACCAAAGCCAGACTGGAGGAAGAGCTCGACGACCTCCGTACACTGATGGAAACGAAGACCACGGAGGAGACACGCCGACGTGAGGTCGAGAAGAGCAAAGACGAGGAGCTCGCTGATCTGCGACGTCAAGTCGTAGACCTTCAGGGTCAGCTGAACGTGTTCCGGAAGACTGCTCTTGACAATGAAAGCAAGCTTAAACTTGAGGTCGAAAGGGTTAGCCGTCAGTATTCCCAGCTCGAGAGTTCACATACTTCGCTTCTCGATCGCGAAAGGGCCACCAACGAGCAATCCACCAAGGCTGAAGCTGCGGCGATAGCTATGGAGAAGTCGAAGAGATCGTTGGAATCGGAGCTACAGGCACTCCACGCGAAGCAGATCGACTCGGACTCGCAACTCGCGGAGGCCGTGAAGGCCAAGGAGGTAGAGTATCTCATTCCATAGACTGAACATCCTCGCGCGTCTAACTCGAGCCGCTTTAGACATTGGAGCGGCAGCTCACTTCATCGCAAAACAAGTATCACGAGCTCGAGGACACGGTTCTACAGTTGGAGAGAGGAGCTCACACCCTCGAACGCCAATCGGAGCAAGCTCGTAAACAGCTAGAAGCCGAATCGGCCAAGTACAAGCAGCTTCACCAGGTTGCAACCAACCAGAAGAGGGAGCTTGCTTTGGACCAAGATCGTCTCTCCAAGATGGACGCGGCCCTCAATAAGGCTCTCACCGACCTGAAGAACAAGGAATGGGAGATCAAGCAGCTGGAGTCCAGACAAGACAAGAAGATCGTGGAGCATGTCCACGTGCTCGAGAAGGCGAAGAAAGTTACCGACCAGCAGCTCAAAGACGCTCAAGAGGAACTGCAGAAGAACGCAGTATACGTTCGATCTCTGGAGAAGGCAAAGTTGGCATTAACCCGTGAGGCCGAAGACTTCGTACGCGAGAACAAGATTGAACAGGTCGAACTCCGTGCCATCGAGAAGACAGCTCGAGCGAACGAGGAAAGGGCGTTGAAGGCACTTGCAGCTCTGGAATCTGAGCGGAGGGCCAGAGAAGTAGCGGAGTCTGGCAATCGACGCCTGCAAGCTGATCTTAACGGAGTCAGGGGTGAGTTGGAAGTAACACGTGATCAACTGTCTGCGGTGCGGCGATCGAAGGACACCGATACTAGCCTACCGAATGCATCGCGACAGCGTGAATATTCGTTAAAAATAGCGCAGCTGGAGGAGAAGCTTCAAGATGCGGAAACCGTGCAGGGGATGGTCGCAAAGATCAAGACTCAGGTTGAGCGTCAGCACAAAGAATTACTCGAACTTATCATGAAAGACACACCGATGGACGAGGCATTCCGCTCTCGCCTTGTCCGCGAACTTCAAATCGCAGAGGAGGAACTCGCGCGCCAGTTTTCAGCTGTGACTCGAACCCCAGATTCAACGAAATCCCCGCCCCTTAAAAACGAATCTACAGCTCGCCTTGATGAGTCTCGTAAAGCCCTCGTACGTCTTTCTGAGGTGTGACAGAATCAGGACTCATGACAGGACGTACTCAACAGCTGGCTCAGCAACGGAATTTGCAGCTCGAATTGGAAGAGGTCCAGAGACGGGCTCGAGAAGAGCTGGCTGGTGTCCATGACAGGCTAGATGTCGAGATTGCTTCCAAGAACGACGCGATTAGTATGATTGGCCACCTTCATCGATAAGTCTATGCTAACGTGAAGCAGACGCACATAGGCAACTTCAGAATGAATTCCAGGAGCTCCAGATAACATCAGCCGCCGCGATCGCAATGCAATCTGGTGGGTGATGTTACTGATCCCAGTATCGGTCTTGGCTAATCCGGACGTGAAGAATTGCAACAGGCAATCGAGTCGTACAAGCAAAAGACAACAATAAACAACGCAAAGCTTCAAGACGCTGAGGTTGCGCAGGCAAAGGCTGAACAGGCTGAAATATTTGGTAAGTAGAGAGACGCTTTCTATCGTGCGAGCTGACTCCGGATAGCTTCCCGTGCATTCACTGACTTGGAAAAAGCAAATCTTGACCTTGTTGCGGAGAAGAAGGCGATCGAAGAGAGGCTACACACTACGGAACACAAACTCCGGGATTTAGAACAGCAGATTGAGGAAGAGGATCGAGAGTCCTCCGAACTTGGTATCCATAGGCGTCGTCTAGCCCAACAACTTCAAGACGAACGTCTCCAGCACCAGAAGGACCTTGCCGAGCGTGACTTTACTAGTGATCAGACCCGAAAGAAGTACCAAGGTAATCATCCGCTTGCGATCGTGTGAGGGGATACTCATCTACTCTCAGCCGAGCTTGCCCAACTTAGTGAAGGTATGGTTTGTTCCTGGCCTCTTAACCAGTCTCTCATCGTATTCCAGAGCTTCAATCCCAACGTGACACCATGACCCGACTTCGTGAAGATAATCGCAAGATCCATTCGGACTACGACGAACTACAGTTACGCTTTGACGAGGAACTTTACAATGGTGGCGCATGGAAGAGAGAGAAAGAACGCCTGGACACCAAGATCTCAGACTTGACGAAGGCGTACGAAACCTCTACTGCGGTGCAGTCTGATCAGCAAGCGCAAATTGTCTCTCTCCACTCTCAAGTCCGCGAGCTAAGGAGTGTTTTGAACGATGCGGAAGCAGACCGCGCGATGCTCCAAAAAGCAAGGCGCTCACTACAGGCGGAACTGGAGGGCATCAAGCTTGACCATATCGATGCCAGCAAGGTAACGTCGGACCGAGAGTTACAGAAACTCCAGCTCGAGAAACAGGATCTTGAGCGCTCTCTGGAAGAGCAAGAAGACCGAGTCTCAATGGCCTTCGGCCGCATGAAGGCTGCAGAAGCCCATGCTGCAGAAAGCCAATTGGAGCTCGATAAAAGTCGCATGGAGAATACAGAGCTAGATAGAAGAAACGTATATAAACCTTCCTTTCCTCCAGAGACATTTTCCCTTACGCTCCGACAGGCTCAGTTGGAGAAGCAAGTTAAGGACTCCAATGTCCGGATTGTGGACCTGGAAACGAAATCGTATACAAGCACGCCTCAGCCGAAAGCTACTATCCGCCAGTTACAAGCTCGCATCGAAGAACTTACAACTCAACTCAGCCAAGCCACCAACGACAAGAAACCCAGCACATCACTCCGTTCTTCCGACAAAGCGGTCAGAGATATACAACTACAGCTTCAAGAGAGCGAACGCCATCGTTCGAAGCTAGAAGAGGAGCGGAAATTCTCTGAGACCCAGATCCAATCCCTTCGTGAGAAACTTGATGAAGCGGTTGGTCGACTCTGTCTCTATCGGTCTCCTCGCTGAACGAATGTATAGCAATCCTCCGAAAGTGAACTGGTCCGTACCAACCGTCGACTTGAGCTTCAGGCCGCAGAAGCCAAACAAAGCACTTTGACGTATGTCAGCTACCCATTCATGTAACCCCTGATATTCATGATACCTCTAGCCTAGAACGTGAGGTGGAACGGCTCCGTAGTCGTATCAACAGACCTGCGTCTTCTGTGATCAGCGACACAACCAGCGCATCTGGGGCGTCCTCTGTTGGTTCCCCACGCAGGTTCAAGCCATCATGATGCTTAAAATCCCCCCCCACTTTTTACTTGCCATGACATGTAATCATTAGGGCCTGTATCAACTTGTAGCCTTTGTCCATTATTTCCCCTGGTTACCTTTAGCAAATGATATAATTTATAACCTTTAATAGAGCTTTTTCCGGTGCTTGTAAGTGGTCCCGGAAACTCCCGCAAAACTAGTGGTTTAGGGTTCAGCCACTCATCCTCTCAATTGAAGGTACTCTCGAAGATAGGACATCGAGCACGTCATTTAAACCTCGTTCGCCATGGTACGCAGCATTTATATATACCTCATCTGGTGTACGCTGACGTTTCACGCAGCCTAAGGAAATCCGGGATATCAAACAATTCATCGAGATTGCGCGGCGGAAGGATGCTACGCGTAAGTGCAGGAGTAAATGCACGGTTTGAGCAACACACATTGATTCTTGCACTTTCCCTGTACATACTACACCTCTCCTTCTACCCATTTACAGAGGCCCGGATAAAGAAGGTCGCTGCAAAAACGCCCACTGGCAAGGCTCAGACCAAGTTCAAAGTTCGGTGCTCAAGATATCTTTACACTCTCTCCATCGACGACCCAGACAAGGCTGAGAAGCTCAAACAGAGCCTTCCTCCAGGTACGTCTGCGCGCCCCTCGTCATGTTTCCAGGACTACCGGTGACGATGACCGCACCTCTAGGCTTGAGTATTGTGGACTTGGCCCAGCCAGTAAAGAAGAAGTAAACCATCACTCAGCTGTTTGATATACTTTTTCTCGCAATTCATGGGAGGGTGAGCAAGTGGAGGACCTCAATGTGCAACAGCACAGATCATCGTGTTCGTATGCCCATGGATTGTATGCACCAGTCGCATCATGCAACAGAGACTCGACCAAAGTTTCGTAATGTGACTCTCCCTACATCTGTCAGATTACCGTGTTCCCTGGATGCTTTGGGCGCTGTCCCGGACGCTGGGGATCGGGCAATGGAGGTTAGACGGCGAACCACTGTTAAGCGTTCGAATTTGGTTGAATGGAAAATGAGCTAGTGTCGAGTTACCTGGAGATGAACCGGTTCAAGCAGTTCGTCAGGTATTATCAAGCCCCACTTGCTTGGTCGCGGTGTTGCACAAGGTTCCTTTCACCGCCGTGACGTATTGTGGGTGTGATAATCGCTCCATCCCCGAGAAGCGAGTCATACAATATTTTATTTCTTTGCCCAACTAATGATACCCAGGAGTCCACACAGCGCTATCAGGAGGAGCGCTAAGAAGTTAATTAATGTCCCGCACGCTCTTTGCATTCCCCCCTCCCTACTTAACCGCGTTGTGTCGCTGAGAGCCTCAAGATCGATTCTCTGCAAACCATCACTAAACGGACCGTAGAAGAGCTGTAATAACACGACGAGTGATTGATATCCGTCTAATGCCATGATTGGGAGTGTGTTTACGAGGTAGAGGGAAAGATTCGCAATCTTCATGTATCTATTATGAAGTCTTGTCAATTATCTTGTGCAGAGCCTTATAACAACAACCCGCACTCGAAGAAAGCTGAAGCGAATTTTGGAAGCTTAGCTGACACAAGAGAAAAACGGGAGCGCAAATTACTAACTTGCACTAAGCAAGATCGTCTCAATGTATTCGTAACGGTTCACCAGCATTTACGTACCTTGTTCCCAGATCTCCTCCTTTGGACCCTTCCAAACGACTATGTCCTCTATGCTTGTACCCACATGGTTCATCAGGACCGAGATCCGCACGAGCTGCTGATCATCACGAGGTACCACGCAGGACGAAAGCGGCAAGCATTCAGTGGAAGAGTTGCACCGTGCCAAGTTATCCGTGAATATCTGGACAGGGTCTAATCCATACTGTATAGTTTCATCCACCTTGGATACAAAACAAGAATATGAACCAGTGCTGGTACATGCCGAGGCTTTCGTAGAGAATAAGCAACTAACCCACCCGACAACATGCTTGGCCCACTCACTGAATACTTTGTCTAGAAGAGTGTTGTTGGTACACCAGCCCTGCACAGAGTCCGAGGGAGGGGAAAGTAGATAGTGATCCCAAGGATCCTCGAACGACACAGAAGCCATCGGAGAATCATCTATCTTGGTGATCAGAGTGCCAACAGGGAGATGTTTCGCCAATGGTGAATCCTACGGCTACTCAGCACGTGAACTGCTGTGAAAGTGGGTACACTGACATAGTCAACGCTAATTACGAATCTTCCCAGAGCAGAAATATCCTGGAAGAAGATCCAAGTGGGTAGGAAGCCTGCTCCTAACCAAGCTGCGGAGAACAACAGACAAAAGAGTACGAAGTTGTGGAAACACCCGCCAGACACGATTTGCAAGCGGTCACGAGGAGACAGCTTCTCAAGGCGGGCAGCGGGGAGGGTGACGAACGCGGACGGCAAGAGAAACGTGACGGAAACTCCACAGGAAAGCATTGGAATACGGTGGCTGGCTGCAATGTTAATTTCTTACTCCTGAACATTGTCAACTTACCTACAGTGCTGCGGTGATGGCATGCCCGGCTTCGTGAACAATTTGGCTAACAACCAATGCCACGAGAATCAAAGGTAAATGACTGAGAGGAACAGTCAACCCTGGTATCTAATGAATTTGAGCTGCGCCCACTGTCTGACCACCCCAAACCTCAATAGAATGCTTACAATTGGGTTAATCCTCAGCGTATCGGACGTAGATGCAATAGGTGGAGTAGTATCACCGGCGTGGTCGAGCTCCCGCTTCGTGACTGTGCTGGCACCGTGGTGACCGTCCCGTCCCGTACGCAGAATTCCCGAAAATAAGGACGCGGCGGTGAGGAACAGCAAGCAAAACCCCAACAGCATCCCGATGACACCAACAAAGCTGCCCACATCATACAATCGCAGGAGGATATTCCTCAAGATCCGAGACTTATTTGGAGAGAGCCAGGTGGATAGCTCGTCATGGAGGACATTGAAAACCTCTGTCCTGAGGCGTATGTTCAAATACTTCACGGTGACCTCAGTGGTCGGTCTGCGGATTTGTGAGAACGGTAGTAAGAACTTTGGTCGTCTAGAAGAATATTTTACGGCGTATATGACGAGCCAGAGGAAAGTTATCCAGAGACCAGCCGCAGCCAAAGACATAGCGAGAGCCTGCGGCGCATTCGGCGGTTGCCAAGCTATGGTGCTACACGCGACTTGCCGATCTCAACTCTTTCTCCAACCCCCATCTCGACTATGAAGATCTTTTCAATTTCTGTTGCCCTTGCACCTCCAGGATCACCGAGTACCGTCCTGAGCACGGCCTCAGACGTTTCGAGTTTCTCTTTCTACCAGAGAGGCTCCATCAATGAATTCCTGACGTTCTTCACCAAGACTGTAGTCGATAGAACGGCACAGGGTCAACGTCAGAGCGTGCAAGAGAACAATTACACTGCCCATGTATTCAACCGTGGTGGAGCGGAACAACTTGCAGGTCGGTCAGCTACTATTTCTTGCCCATCCTGACTCACGCATCATGATTGTGTCACAGCTATCATAATAACCGACCAGGAGTACCCCGTTCGCCCCGCATTCTCTCTCTTGACCAAGATTCTGGATGAATTCATCGCCAAAGTCCCACAGTCTGCCTTCTCCAACCCTTCAGCAATTTCGTTCCCCGAGATCCAGACATACCTCACCAAATATCAGGACCCACGGCAAGCGGATACCATCATGAGAGTGCAACAGGAATTAGATGAGACAAAGATCGTACTAGTATGCTTAGGTTGATGAATCTCAACGGCAAGTTCTCTGACACAAGGCTTTCAGCACAAGACGATCGAGTCTGTCCTTCAACGGGGCGAGAAGCTAGACAACTTAGTTGAGCGCTCCAATGCACTGTCCTCGCAGACCAAGATGTTCTATAAGACAGCAAAGAAGGTTCGTGCCTCGATATTCATCGTTGCTAATCCTGGATTAAAATGTGTTCTGCAGCAAAACTCGTGTTGCGTAGTCATGTAGAATTTCCAGCTATCTCATCTATTCCTGACGATTATCATGGGACTTTTTCGTGCGTATTCTAATTACTGTGGCCACCAGACGGGATCTCTGCCTGTGATAGTATTTTCTCTTTTGTTGGTCAGATCCCGCCTCCACCACATTACAATCAATTCCGGACGAGAAATCTATTTCATCACTCATACTTGGTGCAGGTGCAATTGTGACTGACGAACTCGTCCGTAGAGACATCCCGACAATGACAGCCAACCGCACAGTTCTCTAAGAATCCAATTGGCGAAGATATGCATGAAAATGTGATTTGGTCGTATAATTGAGCGAACTAAGACAGGGCAAAGATAGGGTACTTTGAACTACATCCCGCGCTTGCCTCACAGTGCATTCGTCGGACTCTTGTCTCCATTTCCAGGTGCACGTAACAGTGTAGGCTGTCAATGGCTCACCGCTAATGAGCGCCAGCCCGACAAAAACATGGTATGATAGTACTTGGTTACCCCATGAACATTGGGAGACGATTGCTGTTCCCACTCGGATGTAACCTCGGTCTCGCGACCTAGATCAGCGCAGACTGGCGTGACCCGAACTTGTTTGGCACACGCTTGGGCCGATTAACTATTCTGATTGCAGAATGCCATTTCACTGCATTGGCACTCGCTCAATGATGCCGAAGAGTGGATCCGTGCACGCAAGGTTCAATCTCCGTGTTCAACTTCTCCTAGACCGCTCTCGCTAGTTCATTACAAGCTGACTCCCGCCGCAAACCGATATCAATGCAGCGAACGCAATCCAAGGGTTTTCACCGAGGTGGAAAAATGGTGCAGAGTGCCCTGCAGCTGCTACTCTCTCGAGTACAATCCAGCATAAGTAATACCTCCTCGGTCACACATTTCCCTGGCAGGAGCATACGTGACCTCGAGCAAATCGCTCTTCGTGGTCTGCCTCTCACCGTCGATGACTTGGTGAGTCTTTGCGCCGTTACCGCGCACATTGTTCATGCTTCTCACATATGCTGCGTAGCCGGCGTTCGCACACGCTATAGACAACCTTCACGGCACAATCAATGATAGAGAGTTTCTTGCAAGTACTTCATATGACGTTGCACTCGCTGAACTCATAGCGCGCTCTAGCTCGAGAAAGTCTTGGTGCTAATGGCCCGCCTCCCCGGTGATTCAGTTTTTGCCAGAATAGCCCAGCAACATGTCATCAGTTTATGTAGGTCACCAGTTTCGCCTTAGGCATATTCATGCACCCGCCACAGTATACAAGGACCTACCCCACCCTCCTACTGGATTCCTTTCCACCTTCCACAACGCCCCATCAACCATCGTCGAAGAACAGACTGTCTCATATGCGTTCCGTAGTGCAGATGGATCCAACTACAATGTCCTTTTCCCGTCTCTCGGACAGGCCGGTCAACCTTATGTGCGATCTGTGCCTTCTACTCATATCCAGACACTTCCATCTCTTCCCGACCCAGGTTTGGTGTTCGATAGTCTCCTATGTCGGCGCAGCGGCGACTTTATCCCGCACCCTGGGGGCTTATCGAGTTTGTTTTTCGCATTCGCAGATCTCATCATTCACAGCATCTTCAACACGAATACGTTTGACTGGACGATCAATGATGCCAGCAGCTATCTTGACTTGAGCATTATCTACGGGAGTAACATGGAACAGGTTGAGAGCATGCGGAAAAAAGATGGTACTGGGAAGATCTGGAATGATGCGTTCGCGGATAGGCGTCTACTTTTCATGCCACCCTCAGTTTGCGCGCTTGCTGTGCTCTTCAGCCGTCACCACAACGTGGGTCTATTACTAGAGTTTCCGGCGTGTATCCACGCTAATGCTGTGATAGTATATCGCGCAGAAAATCCTGGACCTCAACGAACGCGGCTCGTTTACCTCGCCTCAGCCCGACGAGAGGACCTCTCTACTTGCGCAAGATGACGAAATTTACCATAGAGCAAGGATGGTCAATACAGCGTTCTTCATGCAGATTATCCTTGCAGATTATGTCGGTGGTATCTTGGGACTTGTGAGGGATGGTCTAACCTGGCGTCTCGACCCACTTGCCGTAAGTTGTTATTCGATTGCGGAGGATGGATGATGATCATACGTTCCACCAACAGTCGTTTCGCGACTCCGACCATGGTGTGTCTCCTCGGGGACATGGAAACGCTGTTTCCATCGAATTCAACTTACTCTATCACTGGCATGCTTCCATCTGTGAACAAGACGAAAAGTGCCTGAATGAATTGTTTGGAGAACTCTTTAAGGATAGAAACCCCACAACAGTATGTTCTGTGCTTGTCACTCGTACTACGAACTCGATGCATTTTCCCGCAGGTGACTGCTAAGGAGTTTAGAAAGGTGGTTCGAGAAAAGATCGTACCAACTGGCAACGTCAAGACTTGGACATTCGGCGGGTGCGTTCTACATACCTATAGGTTTTAGTTTTATGACCAAGCGTGACACTAGACTACAACGAGGTTCTGATGGTCTTTTCGCTGACCAGGACCTCGCCCGGGTATTGCAAGATGCAACTGAACGTAGGGCTGGTGCTTTTCGTGCCAGAGGTTGTCCCCCTGTGATGAGAGTGGTGGAGATCTTGGCCATAGAGCAGGGAAGGAGATGGGGAGCGTGCACCGTAAGGAACTGCTCTCCAACGATCATGCGATTTAATCGATGTCTTTAGCTCAACGAGTTTCGCAAGTACATTGGTCTACGACGTAAGTATCTCAGATCATAATGCAACCCTCGCTCACTCACGGCTATTTCAGCATACGAGTCCTTTCAAGAATGGAATCCAGACCCAATCATCCACGTAAGACTCTCCTCGCAGCTCACTCGTCTACTAAACTATCCACAGTCTGCAGCAGAAGAGCTCTATGGACATATTGATAATTTGGAACTTCATGTTCGTATATTGTGCTATCAAGTTTGGCTCTGACGACTAATGCTCAAGTCATTGAAGGTCGGTTTGCAAGCTGAAGAAACCAAGCCACCTATTCCGGGTGCTGGGTTGTGTCCAGGGTACACTATCTCACGTGCTATCCTTGCGGATGCGGTATGCTTGACTCGTGGTGATCGATTCTTAACTGTGGACTTCACCCGTCGGTACATTTCTCTTTCTATCCCTTTCACTTTCGTTAATACCTACTTAGCATACAATCTAACATCCTGGGGGTACCAGCATTGTATGGTGAACACCGCCGACGGCTCATATGGAGGAATGCTCAGCAGGCTTTTGTTTCATCTCCTGCCAGACCAGTATCCTGGCGGCTCGATCTATGCTCATTTTCCGTTCATGACACCCGATATCATGCGCCCTTGTATCGCTTCTCGATCAACAGGTTTGCTGACGTATTACGATTTCTCGAGGCCAAGTCAGGTTGGAGACGACGGTCGCCAGCTAGATATCCTGTATAGGAAACGTATGTCGAGGCTTACAAAAGGAGTTCAAGTAGCCTTCGGCGAGGTCAGTTCCGAATTTCGAGGTTAAATTTACGCAGCTAATTGGAGCTCGAACTGGCTAAGGTGCGGAAGATCATCGCAGATGAGGCTCTGCCTGTCGTATCTTTCACAAAGGTGTTCGAAACCTTGGTGGAAAAGGCGTCTATATCGGCGGGTTGTAACCTTAAGGTCGTTGACATAGTCAGGGATGTCATTAATCGGGCGCCTATCTATTGGGCAGCAAACTTCGTGGTATGTCCCAAGCTTAGCAGCCTAAACGGTAACATTCATGTTTGGGTCAGCTTGGTTTGCCTATCACCGTGTTCGACAGTGTTTTGGGAGGACACACGGTAGCGCAGTGGTTCGAACTCTTTGCTGATGTGACGAGGTAGGTGGTCTAGTCGATTCGCAGAATCATCTCTAATGCTGTTCAGGTATATGTACCTCAACGACGATCCCGTTCATGATTGGACTCTGTACCAGGCGGCGCTCAAGGCTACGAACGAAATTATGTACTATCTCCGCAACCGATTGGAACGGCACAGCGGTGGAATTGTATGTCTCACGCTGTATCGGATCGATGAACATTGAGTAACTAGCTCTCTGCAACAGATCTCTCTTGGGAGTGCCTCTGATATACTGGTCACATCGCTCGTCACAAGTAACGTGCAGAACGACCGATTCATTGCCGACGTTCTGGCGAGCGCCAAACACTCCACTATTCAGAATATTGCATATAGCATCTTTGCGGAGATAGTACCCTCCGCGCTAATGTTTTCCGCATGCATCTCCTCTGTGGTTGATTATTACGCTGACCCCAGCCGGGAGAAAGAGTTGGGGAAATTGATCAAACTGAGCAAATTGACCAAGAAGGACGACAGGACTGGTGCATTGATGAAGTTGATCGATGACGCGCTGAGTAGGTCTTTAGTGACTTCCCATTTGATATTTTTGAAGCCCACCAGAAAACAGCCCATAGAGAGGATGTGAGCTATGTCAACCAATAAAATTGCCAACTCTAATCCCTTCTCTAATCGGCCAGCTCCAGGATGGAGTACGTTAGCTACACACTCTTTACAGGACCCATTCTTAATGATGCATGTAGCCATCGCCGCCCGGTCTGATCGTCGGAAATCATAAAATAGATATTCGTGGGCAAGGAGGGTGAGAGCAACGCTTCTAGGGCGGTGATCTATTTTTTAATGACATTCTTCTTGCATAGCCTCATGTCCCAGGACGTCTTCGCGAAGGTATGGTGCCCGTGTTTTAGTTCTTGATGAATGTCTAAACTAGACCACGCTATAGCTCGCGCCTCAAGTCGTCGCGGCAATCTTCAGCGTAGAGAACGTTAGCTTTGTCGGAGCGCAGACTGAGTTTGGTGAGTCCACTACTTGCCATGAAATGGGTTTGGTATGTTGACGTGATCATGATAATGTCGCGTAGACGGAGGACTACCAACTTCGAGAGTTATCCAGGTACGAGATGATTAAAGATCGTACACTCTTCGATCTACTCATTCATTTGATCTTCCTGTACTAGATTTGATGATTGCCTTGGCTACTGTACATCCAAGGAATCGAGGCACATTGGAGAAGTATAGATTTGTCCCCGCCCCACTGTGCAACCTGTTTGAGAACCAAAATAGAGTAAAACACCCAAGAGGTATAATAATAGGTCGACTGGTCAATGGTGAAAGGAGCCCCAAAAACAGAGAGTAGATACATACGATGCACGAAATACCAGAAATAGATTTACGCAAAGGCAACGTTTTGGGATCCCTAATGTTCCTTGCTTTATAACGATTGAGATTCGTTATCAACATCCGACAGTTGGAAAATGGTCTGGACCGGTCAGGATCGATCGTCAACCATGCTTCCAAGTTTGAACGGGCCCTCAAAATGCTGGTCCCAGACCATCACGTTCAGTCGGCAGACGACGGAAAACAATAGTTAACATAAAATTTGTCAAATGGTGAGGCATAGATCAAAATCACGTTAGATTGTAATCTTATCTCTCACCACTCGGAGGACAGCACACATGTACTGTACGCACGTAGAATAATTTGTACAGGTGTCAAATATAAAGAACAGTGCATATTGTTACAACGAGCAGGATCACATTTTACAAAGAGCAGGATCATATCACATTTCATAGTCAGTAAAGTCAGAAGGAAACTCGAACCCAGCATAACTACCCTGGGATGAGCAGTTGCCCGATGCATGTGTAGCTGCATGGTTCACATATAATCCACTGGCATATGTGATAGTAGAACTGCTACTGGGTGTTGCAGAAAAGAAATTTCCATAGGAACTGCTGGGTGTGGCTGCAGCAGATTGGCATATACATGCAGCAAAGGGGTCTGAGTCTGTATAGGATCCACTGGCAGATGAGGAAGGTAGTGGTACAGATGCCACAGTTACAGTGGCTCAAATAAGTGTCCCAATGTTTGTATATTTTGTACTAAATGCAATAACACTTAACAACCATTACCTCTAGCATTATACTATAAGTGTATAAAATAGACTTCACACTCCTATTTCTCCATTGCTGCAAGAATCAAGGGCTTTGAATAAAATCTGGTGAGATAGTAGCCATTTCAAAATGGTAACTCATTGGGACACTTATTTGAGCATGTTACTAAATGGTAGTATTTC
>QFEM01013007.1:0-12233 GCA_003316205.1 Boletus bicolor
TTTTTTCTGAACCATCATCATGTCCCTCTTAGCCCGTCTCTCCACCACCACTGACGGTGGCCCCGTCCGACCGAAATCTGCAAACCGAAACTCGCCCTATGTGCGTACCATACGATTCGCATCCTCCAAGCCTGTCCATTAAAAAATGTCCATCCTTGGCCCTTCTCCGTACACGCGCGCTTTGTCCCTCTCAGGCCCGCCCCTCTCGACCCCCAAAAGGTGATTCGGACGCACAGTGGTCCCATGACTTGTACGAAGACCCAGACAAGCCTTCACTCTCCTCTCGTTTGTCAGCTTCTGCCGCAGCCCCTCGCAAACCCGATTCTACCCTCGTCCAACGCGCAATCAGAGAAGCCACTGCCGCTGGTGGAATAAGCATCAAGGGAGCGAGCACCAGCGCCAACGGAAACGTCGTACAGGTCGACGGTCTCGTCAAGGGTACCACTCCTGCGGATGTCGAGGTGTGTCTTGTCATTTCTCATCTCTTGCCGTCTTCCGACATCCGACAGGCCATCTTCCGACGGTGTGGTCCGATCATCGCCTCCGACCTCGTGACCAACCAAGCGTCCGAAAACGTGATCGTCCGACTGACCTTTAAGCAAGCCGCACATGCTGCAGCCGCTGTTGCCAAATTCGACAAACAGCCTGCAGACGGTCGTATACTCCGCGTCGTGATTGTAGGCGTACAATCCGTCGGCCTTTCTAGAAGACTTGGTGGTGTGGAACTGGTCAACGAGAACGGGAGTGTTGACGTGTTAATGGGCGCAGATGACGATGCCGGATCGTAAGTCTTCTTGGGACTGTGCTTGTGAGCACCACCCAAGTTCATTTCTGCGCACAGAAAAATGCGCTCGGATTCAATCATGAACTCGGACCCTCGTGCCACCGTCCTCGTCGCACCGCCAGGAGCAGATCATAAGGCGTACAATCAGCAAAATAACTCGCGAGCAGATGTCCAGCGGGGGCAGCGTGGAGCAAGGAGAGGTGGGCGGGGTCGACGCGGTGGTGGTGCGGGCGGCGGTCCAGCCACTATGGACGTTGATTAAGTGGATTGGGTGATTCAGATTTTTACAACTGCTCACCTGAACACCATGAGATTTGTTACAAGTATCACCACGCTAGCTGCATCTTCTTACGCACATCTCAGTATTTTACAGAATGCTATGTATTGTTTTGCTTTGAGGGCTGGGAACCATCAAGTGATGTTGGAAAAGAACTTGGTTGGTTTCTGGTCTCGATATTAGAGAAGGACAACCGTTAGAGTGGCTGGTGGCTGGTGAGCCCCGAGTTTAACTGGCAACGCTCGACTCATCTCTCTGTCGCGTTGCTCATAGACACGTTAATTTGCAGGCAAGAGTTTCGCTTCAAGCTCATTGCCGCACCGTTGTCGCGAGGACCGAACAACAACTGGGAATTTGGGATACATCCACCAGGTTATTCACGCTTCCCGCCGGAAGGCTCTCTTGGTAGGAAACAGATCATAGACACATCCAGACATACAATGGTAGTCCTCGACGGAGCGGTGGTATAGGGCGACCTCATAGTAGGTCCATGGTTAAAATTAAGAGACCGATGACCATTGACCAACTAGTACTCCCAGTTCCGTGGTCTCGACTCCGTGTTTGCTTTGTACGTCTACGAGTAACGAGTGCGACGCACAGTACGAAGCGGACGGCGTCTTGCCCGACTTCTATATCCCCTTCGTTCCAACAGCGTTACAATAAGGCAGCTCGTTCTGACCTGGATCCACCATACGCTGCAATTCGAAAGGATGACGACCGGTGCGACCCCATCGGCCGTGGTCCGTTTACCTTGAAGCTCGTCTCAGCTGGCCACGACCGTACTTGCTATTCCTTTCTCTCAAATCGTCACTCACTGTGGTCGACCACCCCTTGCGGTCTTTCGTAGGGAGTATCGTCGTCGCTCCTCCAAGTGAGCATGATACGTTAGCCTTTTCTAGGTTCGAACTTCGGACCGATGGTGCTGACATCCATATCCCTATCACAACTACTAGTGATGACGCACTACATACGTACAGTATCCATACATGTCTTCTTCTCCTTACACGTTTCTTCCTCGTTTTCTTTCATACTCCGTCTCAATGCCCCATACTTATAGCAACATTTCTCCTCCCCCTCCTTCAGTTGCTTTCTCTCGAGTGAGGTGAGACCATATTCCTACCGAGTACCCGACACATACTGATACTAGACTAGTCCCATTCCTCCTCATCCACTCTTGTCCGAGCCCTCTCGGAATCGCTGCGAATATAACCATCCTTTGTACAGAGATGTCTCACCTCTTGTTTTGGCCAACCATCACGTATTTCTACCCAGTTGGAAACACCTCTGCGGTCTGTTTGACCGAGGATCTTCCCCCTGAAAGCAAGGCAGACATACTGCTTCTCGCGTGCGGCGATCCTAGACATATCTTGTACACCATCTATGCCGATGAGACCAATCCGTTGACGCGTACGTATCATTCCGCTCATTGATACGCCGCACCTGACGCACCGTAGGTCTGCGGATGTTTGACATTACTTGTTGCGACGTGGACGTCGCTATACTCGGTGAGGTTCATTCATCCGCCCGGTTCTTCAGCGTTCCCACTAATCCATCATAGCGCGCAACGCATTGCTGTTCACCCTTCTTGTGGACGACGGCGTGCTTGACAAGTTAGACGGCTTGTGGAACCTCTTCTACCATATGTATGTCGACCAGACCTCTCTTTCGATGCTTTTCGGGCAGTGTCGTAAGCTTGTCGCCTTGGCGGAAAGCCTAGAGACATGGAGAGCTGGCCCATACGGCCACTTTCTCGCTGTGTGCGATGCAGCGACGCTTGGAGAGCTTCGGCGCGTCTGGACCACGTACCTCAATACATCCACCTTCTCCTCCAAGCAGGTGAAGCGCTTTGAACAGCGCTTCATCGACGGCAAGAAAGAGATGTCGCGAAGGGCGGGACCCGGAGGCACCACGACTGCAGCTCGTTCCGCGGGACCCCTCACGCTACACGCGGCCCAAGTTGTCTCGCGCCAATTCAGCAGCTATTGGTCTTCTGGGACCACCGACAACGGTGTACAGGGCCAAAAGCAACGCCTGACCGTCAATCCCACCTTTACGTTTTCCATCGATGGGGACAAGTTTGCTGTACACTACGGAACGGATCCCCTCTCTGGGTTCCATCTCGCAGAGGCCTTCACATCGGGGGAGTTTACCCGTCCTCATGAGCGTATCCCACCGCATGAGGTAGTCCGAGTTGCCAGGGACCAGTTTTCACGTTGGTGTACGTCCGTAAGCAAGCGCTTGAAGAGCAACAACCCCTCGTCGCCTACATTCGTCATCCGAATGTTTGCCGGCGATGCGTTGATGTTCTGTCAAGCACTCAAGTATTGCGAGGTTACGCGGTCCCCGGTCACGCCGTACAATGTCGCTGCATGGCGGTTGTCCACCATCACACTGGACGACCGCTATTATGGGTGCAATGCACTCTCACCGGCACCACTGTCGTTCAACGTGATCGACACGTCGAATATTCTGGATCACACTGGACTTGTCAATGTCCTCGTCGTCACTGCGCCCCTCCTATGCAAAACATCGTCAGCGACGCTGTATACCGAAGCGCTTCTCAGGACGGGCGACGATCCTTCCCAGGCTATCCTAGAGCACGTATGTGGCGACCTCCCCACCATGGGCCTCCTCTTGGGCATCATTCCCTCGATGTTTATATCACAATTCACTACGCGTTCTAACGTTCACGAAACCCTGGCGATGAGCGAGGATGCAAAACAGTATCACGAGCGGTTGGCATGGAAGGTGATTGGACTCGGAGGAACAACGTCACAGCGCTTATCCTTCCCACCTGAAGAACTCGCCGCATTTCTCTTTCGTGTATATCTTCGCATGTTCTCCGATGAGGACGTCAGGTCACGATTCCAACTCCTTTCCCTTTCGCCTGAGCGGATGCTCCGCGAACTACAGCGCTCTGGCATCCTCCACTATAACCGCCGTTCCTTTGCCCTCTTCGTGCATTTCGTGAAGACGAGGATACGGACGGACTGGTGGCGCACGATGGATCTGTTTGAAGACTTGGTGTTGGCCGACGGGCCGTTGATCATGGGACAACATGCGTACCAAGAACTATGTTGTCAGCTCCACATCCTCGGCGTTTACACCACCCCATGGCTGTCCATCCCGGCTCTCCGCCGCATCCAGTATAAAGACATTATCTTCGATGACGACGACCTTGGGTTATTCCGCAACTGGACTCGGACACATATCCCGCAAGTCGTCACGCTCGTGCTCGTCGTCCCCCGAGACGCCATTGCGAGACTCGAGCCCGACTTTATGACCGTCGGGACCCCGGTACTGCAATGCGACATCCACGACGGACCGCGTCAAAACTGGTTTGCCGTCACCTCGGCCACGTTCGGGTCGCTCCGCGTCTCTGGCACGGGCGAGCATCGGATGGGTGTGCTCGTCGAGGGCGACGCAGACATGAATGCGGGTACAGATACATCTGCGAATCAACCACCGTGGAGGAGCAGGGCGCCGTTGATCATCACATTTTCGGTCCCGTCTAGCTCAGTGGTGGACTTTACACAGAACCCGAGGGCAACGGTCGGTTTGGCGCTGCGTCCGACGATGGGGGTGACCGCCAAGTTTGCGGATCAGCTGGGGTTCAATTTGACGGTGTTTAGGACACGGTTGGCGGATGCGGAACGTGTGTTTGTGCTTGCACGGCGTCCAGTTGTGGGCACGAGCACGAGTATGGGCACAGGAAAGGGTGCGGGCGCGGGTGCAGTTATGGCTGACCGGGACCACTGGCAGGAGAACACGAGAAAGGTTTTATACTCTGAGCAGCCCACTAGCAGCCCAGATATGCCTCACACAAGTGGAGAAGTACATGTCAAGATGGATGACATGTTCTCTGCTGTCCAATCCTTCACCATACGTATCGATGTCACGGATCCCAACGCACGAGCGGCCCTTGCAGATGTGCAAATAGTCCCGACTGTTAGCCCCGGCTCGGGGTCGACGCGGAGCCTCGACGCGTGCGTGAGGATAGGAACGCATTCCTATACTGTCCAGTTCCCACTGCCTGTCGATGTGGCAAGTGCGAAGCTGCGCGTTGCAAGGCGGTCGTCATATATTGAGGTGAGTCGTGTTGGTACTCCTGTGCCAGTGTCACAGGGACATCGTATCCCGTTGTATCATTGATGTTGACGCCTTGTCCCTATCCCTCGTCCAGGTCGTAGCGCCCCCCGCTCTGTTCGACGTCCGACCCGAGCGCGATCTCTCGAACCTATTCGCATCCTTGTCCTTGGACCCCAACGACGACGGCATCCCGACGCTGGGGAGCATCCACCGCATCAACCTCGACCGGTGCCCCACGTTCAAACTTCCCAAAAACATAACGAAGCTCAATTGGTGCAACGTGCACGTCAGCCTCATGTTCTCGGAGCTCGAGAAAGGGCGTGTACTCCATGATGCCCGGATCGATACGCTCGTACATGTCAAACAAACGTTGCACCTCTTGTTGCGCTCCGCGGCAGGTGCGAACCCAGATGATGACGGCCAAACCCCGAACAGGGTATTTGCACTGTTCGACACGTCGCGCGGGGTGGCGTATCTTTATATCATCGTTGCACGCATGTGTTTGGACGTTGGATCGCACACGGTGGTTGCGGATGCATTCGTGGCGCTAGGTACACCTTCTGTGCGGGCAGCGCTGCGTGATACGTACATGTCCACGGGTCACGGTCGTGGCCAAGGGGCCCGAAGTCCAGATGACCTTGCGATCCAGTACATCAGTACAGATGCAGACGAAACCGCGGCGTGGTTCCATCTCCTCCCGCGCCTGACTGAACGGTGTCGGACCTGGCCACACAAGGCGTCATGCGCATATCGTACATCAAAACAACACCAGCAGCAGAAGACTGGTGAACGCTCCCTTGGAAAGTGGGGGAAACAGAGCCCGCTGTGTACCTGCGGTGCAGGCGTGGGCACCGAGATACTGCCAAAGCAGTTCGAACGTCTCGCACCGAACCTCATGCGGGCAGCATTCAGCCCCTTGTTTTCGGTGCCGTACTTGAAGGAGGTGGACGTGCCGGTGGGCGGCCCGGTTACGGGGATGGGAACGCCTCGGCAGAACGATATACCCAGGGTGGGATGTCGATGTCGATCGTGTGGCAAGGACGGTGGTCTGACATGTAGTCGGTGCAAGCGCGCACGGTATTGCTCCAAGGAGTGTCAACATGCAGATTGGAAGATGCATAAAAAAGATTGTGAGAGCACCTTCAAGTAGGGGTGTGGGTCGGATCTGGCCTAGCGGAATGTGCTTGATTCGAATACGTCGCTGCGTTCAGTTCGGCACATACTTGTGTATGAACGTAGTATCATCCTATGGTCTTGTCTTGTCCAAATGGTCTCCGTCCTGAGTACACAGCCAATGTAAATTTCCCGGGCTATAGATACTTGGCTTGATGTAGCCAACCCTGTCGTGAATTGTAAGTTATTTACTAAATGTTGGGCAAAACGGAATATTTAGTACCTGAGGCCGCTCTAGATTGCTCTGCCGTTGATAGTAGTTTGCCTGAGCCTGGTGTTACTGACGTACTTGAGCTTATGTACTTTTTTAGCCAGTCGACACGATGGTGCTTGCCATTGTCCCTTAGGCTATCTTGAAAACATCTTTGAGATCGACAACTTCAACACTCAACCTTTCTTCGCACCCATTCTGGTGAGTTTGGCGGGTCAATGTTTTCTTGGTGCACACTAACAGCATCGACATCCATGCTCGCCCCTCATTCAGAGATGTCCCATTTATTATTTTCGCCCTCTATCACGTCCTTCTATCCCATTGGAAACACCTCTGCAGTCTGCCTGACTGAGAATCTTCTCCCTGAGAGCAAGGCGGACGTCCTTCTCCTCGCTTGTGGGGATCCAAGACATATCTTGTACACCATCTACACCAACGAAACCAGTTCATCGACATGTACGTGTTATTCCGTTTGATAGAGATCGCCCATGGCTGGACTCGATGAATCCTAGATTTGCGCACATTCGATATCACTTGCTGCGATGTGGATGTCGCTATACTCGGTGAGGCGCACCCGTTCGCTCCGTCTGGTCTCTCGAGTGTCTCACTGATCCAACGCAGCGCGAAACACATTATTATTTACGTTTCTTGCCGACGATGGCGCGCTAGATCAGTTAGATAACATATGGAAACTTTTCTACCACATGCTTGTCGACCAGACTTCGCTGTTGATACTTTTCAAGCAGTGTCGCAAGCTCGTTGGTTTAGCGGAGAGCACAGAAATATGGAGAGCTGGCCCATATGGCCATTTCCTCACTACGTGCGATGCGGCTACACTCGTGGAGCTTCGGCGCATCTGGACCACGTACCTCGATACGGCTAACTGGTCCTCCAAGCAGGCAGAACACTTTAAACGGCGCTTTATTGATGCCATGAAGGAGAATTCGCGAAAGATGGGGTCTTCAAGTGCCACAGCAGCGAGTCATTCTGCAGGACCCCCCGCAATACACGCGGACGAGGCCCTCTCGAGCCAATTTAATAGCTATTGGTCTTCCGGGATCACAGACGACAGTGCACAAGGTCAAAAGGAGCGCCTGACCGTCAATCCCACCTTTGCGTTTTCCATCGATGGGGACAGGTTCGCTGTCCACCACGGAACGGACCCCCTCTCTGGGTTTCATCTTGCAGAGGTATTTGCATCGGGCAAGTTCATTCGTCCTCGCGAGAATATACCACCTCATGAGGTGGTATGCGTTGCCAAAGACCAATTTTCGCGCTGGTGTACGTCCGTGAGCAAGTGCTTGAAGGGCAGCAACCCGTTGTCGCCCACATTCGTCATCCGAATGTTTGCCGGCGATGCGTTGATGTTCTGTCAAGCACTCAAGTTTTGTGAGGTGACGCGGTCCCCAGCCACGCCGTACAACATCGCAGCATGGAGGTTGTCCAGCATCACGCTTGACGACCACTACTATGGGCGCTATGCGCTGTCACCGGCACCACTGTGGTTCAATGTGATTGATACATCGAATATTTTGGATCACGTTGGACTTGTCAATGTCCTTGTCGTCACCGTGCCACTCCTACGCAAAATGCAATCAGCGACGCTGTATACCGAAACACTTCTCAGCGTGGGCGACAATCCTTCCCAAGCTGTTCTAGAGCATATCTGTGGTGACGTCCCCACCATGGCCCTCCTCTTGGGCGTCATCCCCTCTACGTTTATATCACAATTCACTACGCGTTCCAATGCCCATGAGACCCTAATGATGATGATGGGCAAGGGTGCAACACCGTATCACGAACGGCTGGCATGGAAGGCGATTGGACTCGGAGGAACGACGTCGTGGGCACACTTTGACAACACCCCGACACCACCCCAGCGTTTATCCTTCCCACCTGAAGAACTCGCCGCATTTCTCTTTGGCGTGTACCTCAACATGTTCTCCGACAAGGACGTGACATCCCGATTCCAACTCCTCACTCTCTCACCGCGTACACCAAAAGAACTGCAGCGTGCCGCTGTCCCACACTACACCCCTCGATCCTTTGCCCTCTTGGTGCGGCTCATCAAGACAAGGGTCCATACGGACTGGACACGCGCGATGGATCTCCTCGAGGAATTCGCATTGACTGATGGGTCACTGCTCTTGGGGTTCCGAGAACTCTCCTGCCATCTCCACCTCCTTGGCATCTACACTGCCCCGTGGATGTCCATCCCTGCCGTAAGCCACCTTGAGCAGATGCCAGTGCTCGGGCTGTTCCACAACTGGAGTCGGACTCACATCCCGCAGGTCGTGACACTCGTGTTTATTGTCCCCCGAGACGCCATCTCAGGCCTTGAGCCCGACTCTATGGATGACAGTACCCCCGCGTTGCAATGCGAGGTACATAGTGGACCCGTCCAAACCCAGTCGACAGTCATCTCGGCGACATTTGGAGCACTCCATGTTTCAGGTATCGGAGAGCACCGAACAGGTGTGGTCATCGAAGACACTGCGCATCCGCCATGGAAGAGTAAGGCTCCGTTGATCGTCACGTTTTCAGTGCCGTCGACGACAGTGATGGCGTGTGCACCCAACCCGGCTGCGAGCGTGGGTCTGGTGCTGCGCGAGACCCCGGGGGTTAATTCCGCGATATTTAGGACGCCATTGGGAGACACGGAGCATGTCTACGTACTTGCGCGACATCCCGTGGTGAGGACGAGCACAAGCCCAGGCACAGATCCAGGTATGGCCATGGCCACCAGTGGCCAATGGCAGGCAAACGACTCGGATCCAAGCATTGGCGGCTTGGATATGCGTTATACCACACGCCCGGACGTGCACATTCAAATGAACAGTATGCTCTCTGCTGTCCAGTCCTTCACCACGCGGATCGAAGTTAAAGATCCCAGTACGCAAGCAACCCTCGCAGCACCACAGACGGACCTGAGTGTCAGCTCAAGCTCAGTATCGTCACTAAGCTACGGCCTGTGCATCAAAATAGGGACACATGCATATACCCTTCAGTTTCCGCTCCCTGTAGATGTGGCTCGTGCTAAACTACGTGTTGCGAGGCAGTCATCATATATTGAGGTGAGTTGTGCTTGTGCGCCAACATCACTCAAATGACACATTTCCTCTTGTCTTTTGCATGATTCGAATTAAATGTTACTGGTCACTGCCAGGTCGTGGTACCTCCCGCTCTGTTCGACGCCAGAGCGGAGTGTGATGTCTCGAGACAGTTTGCATTTTTATCCTTGGACTCGGATAACGACAGAAGCCCGACGCTGGGGAGCATCCACCGTGTCAACCTCGACCGTTGCCCTGCGCTCAAACTCCCCCCAAACCCACCGACACACAACTGGTGCAACGCCCACATGGACTTTATGTACTCGGAGCGCGAGAAGCATGCACCGAAGTTCGAACCACCACCAGCACGCCCCGCCTTCCCCTATACGCTCCTGCACGTCAAAGCAACCCTAGACATCCTTTTGTGTTCTGCAGCGGGTGCAAATACAGATGGACACGCCCCGCAGAGCTTATTTGCGCTGTTCGACACGTCACGCGGAATGGCGTATCTCTACATCGTCGTTGCACGCGTATGCCTGGATGTCGGATCGCATACGTTTGCTGCGGATGCGTTCGTGACACCAAATACGCGTGCTGTGCGGGAGGCGCTAGGGATGGCACTTTGCTCGGCGACGGCGACGGCGTCCATGCTCGGCGGCCCTAGCCATGTTGATGGACACGGGACACCGAATCAAGGGCCTCAAAAAGGCAAAATTGCAATCAAGTACATTACTACGGACGCAGACGAGTCTATGGCTTGGTTCCATCTCCTCCCACGCCTGACCGAACGGTCTCGAATGTGGCCACACACGGCGACGTGTGCTTACCACATCTCAAAGCAGCAACGACAGCAGCAGAAGCCTGGGGAGGGCTCCCTCGGAACATGGGAAAGTCAAAACCCGCTGTGTACCTGCGGCGCGGGCGTAGGCACTGAGGTCTTACCAGAGCGATTTGCGAGGGTCGCACCATACTTGACACGTGCAGCGTTCAGCCCCCTATTTCCAGTGCCGTATTTAGACGTGCGTGTGGGCGGCCCGGCCTCAGGGCCATACACTTGCGAGATTGGTAAGGCTATTAGAGCTATGGTGGGGTACCCATGTCTTTCGTGTGGCAAGGAGGGGGATCTGAGATGCAGTGGGTGCAAGCGTGTGTGGTATTGCTCCAAGGTGTGTCAACGTGCGGATTGGAAGATGCATAAAAAGGATTGTGGGAGCACCTTCGAGTAGGTAGCAGAATGTGCTTGATTTGAATACGTCGGGTGATCGCACCCACAGTTTTGCGTGTATCATTACTTACCTTGTCTTGTCTCGCTTCTGATAGTCGGAACGTCAGCCTAAATTTTAGTGGGAGTATAGTATGGTGCGCTCGTCAACTTTGATTGTAAGTCAACCGAGTTGGGGACTCAGAACGGACACAAGAACAGGTTCAGGCCTGGAACTCCAACAAATCAGTGAAATAGTTAGCGGAGTGGCCACCGACCGGTCAGGACCATTGCTACCCAGTTCATAGATTCGGATGACAAACAGTCTCTGGAGCAGGCTGATCACTTAACTAGGGCCCAGAATTATATAACCGTACGGGTGCAAAAAAACGTATCCATACTGAGCTTGTGTCAACGTGGCCCGCCCATTTTGCACTGGCACGATGACTAGGCGGATTTGATCGGGCTGTTCTCGGAAAAGAGTCAAAAAGTTTAATCACTGTGACCCGAAGACGCGAAAGATTGATAAAATCAAAGAAAAACTCGTTCACATGCTTCGTCCGGCTTGTTTCATCGCATCGAGTTCACATTCGATTCGTTGGCTCGGACCCACCATCATCTATGTAGGTAGAATAGGATTTAAAGGGTTACCGCGAGGCCGAGATTCGATTGGCCAGAAGACGTGCTATGCCGAAAGTCTTTCCAAGAGGGCGACTGTGTGAAAATACATCTCGTCTTTTAGTACGGATACCCTACACGACCTTAGTGTCAAACTGTGAATAAACTGTCGGATTTGTTGAAAGATCCCAGTCACGAGGTTAGGGTCTAGCATGGCAGAGCGTTCTTGATTAGAATGTATGTTGAGAGGCTTCCTGACCATGTGGGACAATCATGCATAAACGTCCGTAGTGAAAATTCTCAAAGCCGCCGGGTTCCTCCTATATCAATACATGTGCACCATCGATATCTGAGACAGGCACTTGATCTACATTCCACGGCTCTCAACTACCTCCGTACCCATCCCCCCTCTGTTCCCCCGCTCTCTCACACACAATTTGAATTCACCGAGACAAGGTGATAGAGCCCAACTTCGACCACCGGACAACATGGGGTTCGACACGCTGTCGCAACCAAAAGTGCGCTATCAAGCACCTACCGCGTCGGTAGCGGTGTGTAAAGACGGCGCTTCCCCGGATGGAACGTCGCCGGAGGTTCATCGCCATTGGTAGCGGGCCCCGCCATTTGAGCCACGCCCTGTGCGCTCCGTGACGCTGCAGGGAATGGGGGAACGTGTGGCGCAATAGAACGGGTAGCCGTGTTTTACATTTAAGGGGTTGTGTATGTGCCTGTAGCAATTGTGTTGGTGATATACCGTGTTTCTGCCTGAGGATCCTCGGGAGAACAGATGTATGAGCTTAATGACATGGTACCATAATGAAACGGCAGCT
>QFEM01013012.1:0-10840 GCA_003316205.1 Boletus bicolor
CTGCCTTGCGGCGAAACCGTCAGTGAATCTGCTACGAGTCACAAAGTTGACCGCTGACCATGTCCTCCAGCCAACTTCACGCCGTACAGTTATTGGCCGCTGGTTTTCCTGTGCTGTGCAATCACACAGCATCTTGGAACGGTCTTCGTCTTCCTCGCGATCTTCGTGAGACTGAAGGAACGCTCACTTGACGCTCGCGTGTTGCTGTGGATGTCGGTGACTTGTTCTGTACTTGGATATGGCGTATGGGGGATCCTCCATAGTTCCAACCCTAGCCGTGTGCAGTCAAACCGTCTGTCATGCTACACCGGTTCCAGCCTCTCGCTGAAGCCCTCTTTCTTAGCCTCGAAGGCATTCAAGTCATCGTTGTTGGTCCTCCTTGCTCTCATGGGTCTTGCCCCCGTCCTGAGAACTTTGACGGCTGCAACTTCGTCAGACTCCATATGGGCGTTGTCAGCGTGTCTCTTTCTTCTTAACACACTCCTGGCCGATTATAGCTACATGAGGTCCGGATCATTTACTCAGGAAAGGTCTGTAGTCGCCTCTTTTGTGAAACTGGTTCAACCCTCACAGCCAACAGGCTAACGTCCGTCTTATCCATGAACGCGGCGATGACATCCTCCGTTGTTCTTGCCTCACGTTTGCCTGACGACCTGTCAGTGTTTTCACTTGTTCTCTTTGCTGTGCAACTATTTGCCCTGTTTCCGTTATTGCGTCATCGTTTTGGGGTAAACATTTCCTTTCTCTTGTCGCTGCGATGAGCTGGTAACGTTGGACGGATTCACAGGGTATTTCGACAGCATTGCAAGCTTTGGTGACGTTATCAATTACCGCAGTGTCACTCATCCTCGTCACACCCTTGTCGACGCCTATAGCCACAATGATGGCAGGCGTCTACATCGCGATAACTTTTATTGCCCCAGGGGTGCTTGTCTGGGCGCAAAAATACAAAAAGTACGTTATTAATCTCACGCTGTTTTCCACCATTGACGTCTATACTTCTCCAGCGAAATTAGAGGGCCGTGGGATGTCGCCATTCCAAGACTGAACTGGATTTAACCATGTGGGGGCGTGGCGTGGTCAATGTGGCGATGGGAATAGGATCGTCACCACCTTCCAATGACTAGTTCCTGTATCAGTGTCACGTTCTACATGTTGAATTTCCGCCCAGATACCTTGTCCGCGGCCACGAATAGGATGTACAGCACCGAGATCATTGAATGCGTCCCACTAACCATTGGTGCAGGTGCATTTCCGATGGACAAAGATAACTGACCTTCCCATGTTGCACGAATAAGTTCACGATGAATGTGTTGTACATTGAAGGTATCATATTACATGCAACACTATATGTGACAGATGAATAGAAAATAGGCAAACATACTACTAAGTAGAGTTAGTAAAACAGTAGGTTTCAGTCTGTGTCCGACTGAGAGATGCACAATAGGTTATTGTTTGTCGTCAGTTTTGTGTGTTGGTCCCGTTGCCCAGTCATTCCATGTCAGGGTCATCATTATGCAAACGTGGTCGCTTGGAGCCAGTAGCCACTCCCATCCCAATACCTCTTGCTTCTAGCACCTCCATTGCCACCTTTGCCGCACCCTCCGAAGACTTCTTTGTGCGTGTCCGCGTTCTCCGCAAGGCCCCAAATGCTTGTGCTTTGATCACCGCCAGGGTGCCGGAAATGGGTGGAGCACCAGGAGAGGGTGACCGCGACTCCCTGTCAAGACCACGGCGTGGTCGTAATTTAGGCAACTGAGAATAAGAGTTTGACTCCCCCTCGCTGCTTCCTCGTTCGTGCTGGGAGCCATTATCACTGCCAGAGAAGTGAGGTATAGTAGGTAGCAATGGGCGTTCCGGACCAGAGTTCGCTCGCCTAGGACCGATCCTGTATCGGACGCCGTCACTTCCAGCGCCAGGTAGTGAAATATCGGCCGTTCCACCGTGAAGTGTAACTTCAGCGCCGCGAGCGTTCGAGTGCCTGCGGTAGTCAAACTCTGGTCTTTCCTGACCGATTGAACCTTCTGGAGGAAAAGTGAACTGAAACGGTGACGTCAATGACGTTGTGGATGAAGAGGGTGGCGTCGACGTAGTTGGTGATATTGACCGGCTCCCCGGGAAAAGGTAAGGGGTCTCCAAGTGATTCAAAGATGTTTTCTGTTCGTCTACGAAAGAACGATTCACATACATATCGGGTGAGGTCAACGTGGGCGACCCTAGTAAATGAGGTCAGGGATGATAAGATTGGCCGTGGGATGAAACTTACCACTGGACGAGGACGTTTGTGGGACGTTTTGGGCCCACGCTGCATCACGATTCATTGTCTGAACGGGATAGGGATACTGGCCGAACTTTGAAACGCGATTACCTCCCAGTTGTGGGCTGGGCCCAGCGGCGGAGAGATGATCGGCATCAATCCCGGAGTAGGACAAGGATGGAGATTGCGCTGGATAGCTGTGGTTGTGGTTCGGAGGAGGGCCATATGTGCCATTGCACAGAGATGCAGCGTCATCGTTTGCCTGGAAGCCCATGCCGTCGTCACTGTAGTGGCTACCCTGCGAGGCGGACAAGCGATTGGGAGTGATATTAGACGGAGTATGCACGGAGAAAGTAGTGGGGAGTGGCGGCAAGTCATCGGATTCGGGCGCCTGTCCTGTCTTGCGTGCTTGCCAAAGCGCTCTCCAGAACTTTTCACGTTCGCGCAACTCGTGTTTCAGACGGGCATTATCTTGCCTGAGCTCCCCGGTCTCCTGGCGGGCCTCGCGGCAGGAGTCTTGGAGTTGGAGGACGACAGACTCGAGGGAGGTTACTGGGGAGGTAGATCATGAGCGGGGAAACGGAGGGGTAAGGGGGACTGACCTGTCTCCTCGAGGGTGGCGATGTAATTGGCGCGCCTAAACCAAGATATGATCAGAGAACAGGGGGAGGGGAGCGGGCGTCGAGATCACCTCTGACGGAAGGCGGCCTGTGCATCCGCGTTTTTCTTCTTGCGGAGGGCAATATCGGACATGCGGGCGACAGGATCGTCGATATCTGCCTTGCATTCGGACTTGTCATCTGGGGGGGAATGGCCAGCTTCGAGCTTGTTCGGCATAGGGAAGGAGAAGGGATGGAAGGGAGGACTTGAACGATGAACTGGAGCGACGGAGGAGGTTTAAAATGGCATGGAAAAAAAAGAATTCGAATCAAGGGCACGAGGAGAGGGCCGCGGTGTGATCGAGTTAAGCGAGCGTATTTACAATCCAGTCCGTCCAGCGTGGCAGCTCCTCACCCTCCCGGACCAACAAAAGTCAAGCTCATAAATTTATTATCTTCATCCTGTGTGAGCCAAGTGACCGCCAGGTGCACTCCTTCTGCTCCCGCATGTCCGTGATGTGTGATGGGCTGGTCGCAGTCCATGGATCTGCATTCATTCCCGACCGGGCAGCCAGTCCCCTGCCCGCAGCTTCCAGGAACCCTGCCCCGATAGAATCTCGTCCGCTGAATGCGATCACCAAGCCTGTGTTGTCGCCTTCATATCCCAGCCCTGTCACAGCGGCTGCTTCAAGTGCCACTTCTTCTGCTCTGTTCTGTTCACACCGCAATGTCCGGAAACTCGCCAAAACGCGCTTGCTCCCTAAAAAAGGTACATCAGCTCCTCCCCTTCCCTCCTCTTTCGCGCGCGTTGTACCCGTAAATCATGAACCAAAAAGATAAACTGACAACGAGGCCGCGACGCTGACCCACGGCCCGAAATCACACACCCACTTCCGTTATCGTCATGTCCCGACCACCTCCATCTCGGCTTCCTCTTCTCCTTCCAGCTCCTCCCCTTCCATATCGAGCACCTCCATCGTCGTCCCATCCCCGTCCAACACACAGACAACCCTGCGTCCGACTCTCCCGTTCACCGCCAGTGACACCGATCCGTTTTTGCACCCACACAATCGGCGGCATTTCGTGATCGGAATCGGATTGCACGGAAGCTGAGCCATGCCGTCAACAAAAACACCGCAATAAGGTCTCGACAAAAACACGAGACTTACATGCCCCTCCTTCCATCTCTGCAGCACGCTTGCCATCATATCTGCCCGGGCGGGACCGCTTACGTATCTTTCCGATTGGAGTTTGTGGTACCCTAGTGTGGTGTAGTTTACCGTAGCGACGAATATTGTGCCTTGGACATAATTCTGGTTAATGCATGCACTCGGATACAGGCGGAGCGTGCTTTCCTTACCCCGTGTCTCCTTGCCTTGGTAGACAAGGATGAGAGTCTCGTCGTCAAAGAATTCAACATCCAATACATCAACCTCAGTCCTTCCTTCCCCACCAAGCTCGCGCACGAAGCACTCTAAAAGAGAGACTCGAACGTCATCGTGGGCTCCCGCCACATATCGGCCATACGGCATTCGGCTCACACACACTTTTTTGTATATATTCAGTTCACAAAAGGCGATGAAACCAAATCACCCACAAAGCGCTTGTCCTTCTGAAATCACATGGAGGGCAAGATACTGCAGGTAGTGATCAGGCTATAAAGACCGAATTTAGGTCAATATCACCCCACAGCGAAGAGCATGCTGTTTACCTCGTTTTGATTGCCAACCACTCTCTGACGGACAAAATGACATACACCTTCTGTGTGAACCGAGCTTGCTTGCGGCGGGGTGGCTCCACCATCTACCGACACAGTAGCGGATCGAGCAGCGGCTTGAGAAGCTTCTGCAAAGACCCGTTGACACCGGGAAGCTATTTCCTGTACGAGCGCGTCTAGATTCTTGTCCAGATGGGAGAGATCATTCGACAGGACTTTCTGAGACAATCAATCGACCTCATGTAAAGGACGTGAATATCCACTTCAAAAGAAAACCTACTGGCTGCCACGATGTTTGTGATGGGTCTTGCAACGCGGCACGAGCCAATTGTAACACCTCATCAGGCTCCTCACCGGAGCTTTGGGGAGGTCGAAACCATGAAAGGTCTCCAGGATTGAATTGGGGAGGTGAACCCGTAAACCATTCGTCAATTTTACTGGCCATGAGCCCGGATATTAAGTAGCCGTTGACTTCGAGGATGTCGTGATCTGGATTAGTGTGTGACTCCGTGCTCGGATTTGCGACAATGGTCTCTGAATAGATCTCAGACAGGAGGTCAACCAGAAAACGAGTAAACATGTGGTACAGACCATGTCGAATGAAAGACAGGAACTGTTTGAAGGTCCCAAGTTCTCTCCTCGCTTCAGCAGCCAGCCACGAGGAAACGAATATGCCACGCTCAACCATCTTCAAGCAAGAATCCACATAATCCGCACTGAGGCCAAACAATATAAATTGTGGCCTTATATGGAATTGAAATCTACTACGTCACCATGAACTCGAGGCTACTCACATGTATGACCACCCAAGAATTTCATCCAGGATGATGTGCAGTCTCTGGAAAGCAGGAATGATGCGTGTAGTTGCATAATCACGCATCCTTGTTAGTGATTCGGTGACTGACGAATCCCATTTTTGAAGAGTCTGAAAGGAGCGTGAAATTAGGAAGTAGTGATCGAGAAAAACTTACTCGTTCACTGTTTTGCTCACTGCTTGTAATGAAATCCGTTAGTCCCTCTGACCCAGACCCTGTCACGAGCAAGGTGGTGAGGTCTAGGATGATATTGGGGTTCTGATCTGTGCAAACGTGGATATGTCACCGAAACAATGGGACAGAATGGAACACCTACGACCGTATTGCTCCCTCAATCTTCTCTCTAGAGCTTGCACCCACTTAATCCCGATGTCCCTAGCCCCTGTGAACGATTCCGATCCAAACCAACTTTCTCGAACCTCGTTGATGACGCGCATTATATACCATGTCAGTTCGCGAGCGGCAGATGAGAGCCGCGCGAAATCGCGCACTTTGGGTGTCGCAAGAAGCGGAATGTCGACGACAAGAGGTTGCATTCCCGTTGAGAGGAAGCCAGAATTAAGAGACTGTGGGTGGAGGAAAATGAGTGGTTTATAGGGGTGTTTGAACAAAGTAGTAGACGGCAATCCATCAGGTAGAGCCACAGATCCAAGGAAATAGCTTCCATCTAAGAAACAATGGAGAACACCCCGCTCGTCAACCAGAGTGAATAAACTGTCTTCGTCTTCTCGTGCCAGTGCGGGAGACTTCGACTCTTCCATTCTGTCATGAGTGCCATCACTTGGACATGAGGAAGCGATAGATGCATCCTCCAAGAATGGGACCAGAGCTGGCCACTGCTTAATTACCACTGGGGCTGACCGCTGTGAGGCAATCCGTGTCTGTGTCCCCTGAAAAGCGAATAAATCGGTTGCACTGGGCAAGAGGTCAGTAATATGTTGAAATTGGTCAGATTGACCCACGTCATATTTTCATCGTTTTCTTTGAGATGATCGAGTAAAGGCAGTATTTTTAGAATAGACAGCGCTGAACCAGTCTAGACAATTGCTAAGATCTTTGGTCAAATTGTCAAGAACAACTTACTTTTATCCCATTCCGCCTGAATATGTCGGGGATGACACCGCTTGCGGGAGAATGGTGACCAGCGAACCACCAAACCCCAGTAATGGTTTGGATTGTTTGAGGAGCACTCTGGTGGAAAGGTATGGACAAGCAGCGTTCGACGCGCCCATCTTGAACGGAATGAAGAGTGATGTGTACGGAGTCGCGAACTACTGCTATTGTTTGCCCTGGGGGTATGAACATGAGCTAGAGTAAATGTGAGAACGAGGATGAAAGCCCACCGTTGGGACTCCAAACCAAAGCAGCAACTGTGGCTGAAGTATCATCATCTTCCCCGACATCAACCTCCCATTTTTTTGGACCTTGTAGCTTCCAAAGGCTCAACTTATCATGTCCGCCAAGTCGCGATATTAAGACGATCAGATCTTTGTCCGGACAACACGCTGAGGAGAGCAGTCGGCATGGCGAAGGCAACCGGAGAGTAGCAAGCAACGCGAATGCATTGTTTTCCATTGCGAAACACAATGAGTACGATCCAGCAAATTTGTTTTGGACACTGGCGAAGAACTTGTGAGGGGTGAAGTCATCCGAAGTTAATTAGGGCGCTCTTCACGGTGTCACAGCGCGGTTACCAGTATTTGAGACTGGTCTTAGATGTCGGACGAAATGGAATCTGGAGCTCCCCAGAGCGCTCCAGGCCCGAATATTGAGGCATCGCGCCACGCGAAATGGCGCTTCCTATGACCACTTCAGGAATACTAACAAGCGACCTATTTTCGTTCTACTTCAACTGCTCTCGAAAGTAGGATTGTGCCAACATCTTATTCTGATGTTATTGTAGATCACAACCGACGGTACTATCGTTTACCGTCCTTCCGTTTTCCCATTCCGCCAACTGCGTCGCCCTTTTTCGCTCTGATGCCCTCGCTGTGTGGCTTCCTTGCGGATAAGTCCTGCTCAAACGCGCTCACTGTGTGCGATCTTGCCTTCGATTTTGGGCCGTGCTTCAGTCGCGCGGGTCCTTCACTCGAAACTATCCCAATTTTACTCGGTTTGGTCGCTTTCTTTGCTGAGCGGATGGCAGCATTGAGGCCGGCCTTGTCTCCCATCTCCTTATCCACTTCCATGGCCATTTTACGTCGCTTCGCCTTGCGAGATAACCCTGCATATTTGTCTCTCTTCGGCTGGAGGCACTATACCGTCAACAGAAATATTGTGATCCAGGCCTCTGTACTAACGTTGAGGATGTTCTCTGATGTAGTTTTCTTCTTCGACGATGCAGAGGCAGTACCGTGTTCGTGGTATAGTTTGCTTACAGCTGTACACGGCAAGGATATGACCACGGTTAGCGTGACCCTCTCGATGGAACCACTTTCGAACCTGCCGCCTTTGATTTTTCTTTCTCGGTCTGGAACCAGGTCCTTGCGGGTCTAGAGAAAATTTCAGCTTCGTGGTTAATCATGTTCTGACTCTTCCTCAGTTCCATCTCTGCTCGTCGTATCTAAACGTTAAATTGAGAAGCTAACAGGAACATTATGGGAAGTAGACATACTTGCTTTTCTTCGTTCTCTTCTTGGAGGATCGATGCCATTTCCGGTTTCAAGTTTTCCACTTTCTTAGCCCACCGAGCAAGTACGTCCGGTGAAATGATCCTAT
Source organism: Boletus bicolor (assembly GCA_003316205.1). Classification (NCBI taxonomy): domain Eukaryota; kingdom Fungi; phylum Basidiomycota; class Agaricomycetes; order Boletales; family Boletaceae; genus Boletus; species Boletus bicolor. The sequence continues at coordinate 8,107 of QFEM01013012.1, forward strand.
GTCTGATATTATCCTCCCCATTACTGTGCTTGACAACGGCCTTGAGCATTTTGCGATCACCCTCTCCAACCAAGGTTAGTGAGCTATTCATTTCAGAGAGATATCCTGAACGAAAAAAGTGCAGACGCACCGACCAGGCTTCCCTGCTCTGGCTGTCCGACCCACGCGGTGAAGATACTGTGCTAGCTGACTGGGCATGTCATAATTAATCACAGTCTCAATGCCCTTGATGTCGAGTCCACGAGAAGCCAGATCTGTTGCCATAAGGAAGTTAACATGTCCCTCGCGAAATAGGCGGAGCGCTTCGAGGCGCTTAAAGCATGTTTGTCAATACTCTGGAAGGAATGTAAATGACTTACTTGTTCCTGTGAAAGGTCCCCATGTAGTTCCTCGCCCTTCATGCGAAGAAGACCGAAAACGACACGCATTTGATGTGCAAGTTTTTTACTGCGAAAGAAAACGATGACGCCCTGTTTAAATGATCTTTTACAAAGGGCCACGAGCAGGGCAGTCCGATCTGCTTCCTTCTCGGCACGAACTCGCACAAACTCCTGGACGAGCCCTTTGGCAGTTCTATGCTTTGGATCGACGAACAGACGGACGGGTTTGTTCAACGACATCTTGACCAATTCGTCGACGGAATCTGTCATAGTAGCAGAGAAAAGCATTGTCTGCCGCGAGACAGGGCAAGCTTTGATGATCTCGCCTAGCTCATCTGCAAAACCTTCCGAAAGCATGCGATCGGCTTCATCGAGTACAAGGACATCAAGTGCATCGAGTGTGAATGAAGGTGAATTGCGAAGATGATCAATGAGCCTGCCCGGCGTTGCAATCACAATATCTGGGAAGGTTCGTAATGCTACTTCCTGGGATTTCAGGGATAGGCCACCTAATACATCTCAATGAGCGTAGTCCAAATGCAAAAACGATATTCGCTGACCGACTGCCAAACAACACCTAATGTCGGTATAAGCGGCTAGCTTAGAGCTAACTTCGAAGCATTGCACTGCGAGTTCTCTCGTAGGCACAAGGACGAGGCACCGCGTCGCAGCTGCATGTGTCCCTTTCTCTCGATACAAGAGACGCTCGAGTAAAGGAATGATGAATGCTGCTGTCTTTCCTGAACCTGTCACAGCATTCCCAACGACATCTTTGCCCAAAAGAGCAACAGGAATTGTTGCGGCCTGGATTGGGGTAGGAGAGACGAATCCGAGGGTATTGAGCGCCTTTTGAATAGGACGCGATAAATTCATTGTCAAAAAAGAGGTATGGGCGTTCTGGTGAACTTCGGATGTGAAGAAAGCTGCTTTACGATCCTTCTCTGCCTGCGTCTCAATTTCCGAATTGTCCGAAGAATCGGTGTCCTCTGCACTGGTGACTTGCTCCTCCGACTCTGAGTTCTCGTCGGACGTCGCCAATGGATCCTCGTCTTCTTCTTCATGGGATACGTCTGCTCGTTGGAGAATACTCGCTTCACTGGAAACATAACCATCGCTGTCCACATCACTTTCTTCTTGGATTTCATCTTTGTCACTTCGTTTGCGCTTCGCGCCGACTCGCTTCAGCGTCCGTCTGTGGATAATCTCGTCTATGGACACTGGATCCTACGAGTAGTTCAACAACCCGAACTTACAACAGAACAATATCGAAAAAAAAAAGCTTACGGGTTTGGATATTTTTTTCACAACATCTTCCAAGTGATCAGATTGGAACAGCTCTACGTATGGGTCTTCCGATATGTCAAAGTGAAAATCAGGATCGATGCGGTATTCTTCTTCGTGTTGGGACTTTCCACTGTGCTTTCGTGTACGTTTTTCGTCATCAGAGTCTATAGTCATAATAAAATCCATGGTGGTGGAGGACAGATTCGCGACGCTGCTGTAGGTAGAGCAACCAAACTGGTTGCTCATCCGTAATGCCAAACAAAGACAAACAATATCTTATCGGATATTTCAGGAACTTCACGCCAGGCTTCGTGTTCATTATGAGCGAACGAAACCTACCAGTGCCACCTGAATTGGGGCGTCTCTCCACGTTCATTGATTCCCATGTAGAATGTCTAGCAGGGTCTAGCAGCGAGCTTCGCTCCATTGCCCTGTGTGCAGCAAAACACATCTTTGACTGGGGTGAGATAGACCTATTTCGGCATTTTTCGAGAACCTAATCAATACTCTGACCAGCCCTCGAAACAGAGAAATCTTCGAAACCCTATCTGGGAACATTATTGGCTACGCTCACTGAAGCGGCCCCACCACAGACGAGGTCCCATGCACGTAGCACCTCGACACGAAGGCGCAGTTCAAGCCCGATGCAGAAACCTCAAAAGAAGATCGACGTTCGAGAGACACCGCTTCCATCCCTCTTCATCGATGGCATGAGCATCGATCAGATATGGCAACAATTGGACCTAAGAGCAGCACACGTATGTGAGAATTTGCAGGCTCTGCAGGGCGAGGAGGTCGAAGAAGCAGATTCGGGAGGAGAAAGTAGTGATAATGATGAAAGTGAGGACGGGGACGACGGTGCAGAGATGGATATAGATGATGACGAGAATCTCTGGGAAGTGCTCAGTGGTGGGGAAGAGGACGATAGTTCCACAGCGGAAGGTGTCGTCGACCTTCGGGAAGAAATTTCTGATGGCGATGAGGATCATGGGCTCCCGACCTCCATGTTGGACATTGTTCGTGGCCAACAAAAGCTGAACCCATCGAGGTCATATTCTGGAGGACACTCG
>QFEM01013021.1:0-25025 GCA_003316205.1 Boletus bicolor
TCCAACTGATGCCAACTCAGTTCATCGCGGACATCCGTGGTGCACGCGTGCGCGAATTAGAAGAGAAGAGGATAAACAAGGAGATGGCAAATATCCGCAAGAAGTTCAAAGGTTTGACCTCTCCTGGCACCATCGCGTCCTCCAGGCTCACAGGGTATTCCCAGACGGAAACCTTGACGGTTATCAGAAGAAGAAGTAAGCTTAGGAACATCGCCGTCCGTTCTACGTCCAATCTGAATTTCCGCGCCTTCAGGTATGTTGCGAAGATCATTTTTACATATATACTGGGTTACAAGGTCGATGTTGGACACATGGAGGCCGTCAACCTCATATCAAGTTCCAAGTATTCAGAGAAACAGATCGTATGGTCTTGAGCGCTTCCGTTCGGGATTGCATCTCACGATGTCGACAGGGATACCTTGCTGTTACGCTCCTCATGCACGAGAACTCGGATTTCCTTCGTCTAGTCGTGAACTCCATACGAAAGGATCTGGACGAGAACAACGAGGTCAACAATTGCCTTGCCTTGCACGCAATAGCAAACGTTGGTAGCAGCGAGATGGCAGAGGCTCTTTCCGAGGATGTACACAGACTTCTCATTTCACCGTGAGGTTCATTTCCTCTTTCTTTTCTAACTCGACCACCGATCGTGCCACAGGACTTCTCAGACGTTTGTCAAGAAGAAAGCAGCGTTGACGCTATTGCGACTGTACCGGAAACATCCTGAAGTCATTCCTGCGGCAGAATGGGCGTTGCGCTTGGTATCCATCATGGATGATCCGGATTTGGCACGTTTGCAAGCCGTCTTTCATTACATATATCTGACAAGGAACCTTTAGGGTGTTGTTTTATGCGTGACAAGTCTAGTTATGGCCCTCGCACAAGACCATCTTGACGCCTTTGCGGTATGTTATACCAAGGCTGTTGATCGTTTGTACCGTGTGAGTACGTCGTGCTATCGTACACCGAGAGTGAATTCATGTTTCCGTAGTTGGTCATCCAACACGAGTACTTGGCAACATATGCCTACTATAAAGTCCCCACTCCGTGGTTACAAGTGAAGCTCCTACGACTTTTACAGTATTATCCTCCGACGGGTGCGTGTTATTTACCCCTACGAAGCATATCTCCCAACGGAATTCACAGAGGATCCCGCGCTTCGCAATGCGTTGAACGAGGTCCTTCAGACGGTCATGAATAACAGTGCCGAACCTTCGAGAAACGTACAGCATAATAATGCCCAGCATGCGGTGCTGTTTGAAGCAATCGGTCTCGCCATTCACTTGGACACCAACTCACCTCTGGTAGACACAGCTGCTGTTCTCCTCGCTCGCTTTATCTCTTCCAAGGAGACAAACGTCCGGTACCTCGGCTTGGACACGATGGCTCATCTCGCGGCGCGTGCGGATTCCCTCGATCCCTTGAAGAAACATCAAGGCACGATAATCCTGTCCCTTCGCGACAAGGATATCTCTGTTCGGAGACGCGCCTTGGATCTACTCTACAGCATGTGTGACGTCGATAACTCGGAATTGATCGTCGGAGAACTCCTCCGATATCTCAAGGTTGCCGACTACGTGTTGCGAGAGGAGATGGTCCTCAAAATTGCCATTCTAACCGAAAAATATGCGAGCTCCTACAAGTGGTATGTCGATACCATATTACAACTCATCAGCGCTGCTGGTGACCATGTTGGAGACGAAGTGTGGTATCGAGTGGTGCAGATTGTTACCAACACAGAGGACCTTCAGGAGTATGCTGCAAGAGTTGTCTTTGAGCATCTCAAGACGCCTGCCGCGCACGAGAGTCTGGTAAAAGTGGGAGGTATGCCGCACAGCCCACGACTGTGTCGTGACTCTGACTGTCGGTGTAACAGGCTATATCTTGGGCGAATATGGCCATCTCATTGCAAATGAGCCGGGATACAGCCCCATCGAACAGTTTCAAGTACTACACTCGAAATCGCAATTCTGCGTAGCCGCCACACGCTCTCTGCTCCTCTCTACTTATATCAAATGGGTCAATGTCTTTCCAGAAATCAAGCCTCAGCTTGTCAACATCTTCGAACGTTATAGGCATGTTCTTGATGCCGAACTCCAACAGCGTGCTTGCGAGTTCTATGCGCTCGCATGCCGATCAGATGACGACGAAGTGCTGCAGAATGTTTGCGAGGAGATGCCTCCGTTCCCACCTCGAGTCAGTGGATTAATGAGTCGGCTGAATCGCAAGCTCGGTGATACGGAGGACAAGCGGACTTGGATACATGGGGGAAAGGAGATCAATCTCGAGCGCCAACTAACGAAACGCCGGACGACCAAGGGCAAAGATGCGCTTCCGAACAGTTCGGCCACAGCTTCGGGCACTCCGGACACGGAGGGTGTGATGAACTCGCTCGCAGGCCTCGATTTGTCTGCAACCAGTTATCCTCCAGAGTCCGAGGCAGTTCCCCGGCTTACCATCGGGCTCGGTATCGACAAATGGTTCAACAAGCTGACGTATAGTGCCGAAGGGGTGCTCTACGAAGATGTCCAGATACAGGTCGGTATCAAGTCAAGATTCCAGGGCCACCTCGGGCAGCTCGCCATATACTTTGGAAACAAAGCTTCCGCTCCTCTCACGTCGTTCACGTCTACCGTGCACGTCAGCGACCCGGGTGCACTCTCTGCTACATTTGCTAAAATTCCCCCAAATGTGCTTGCCCCGCGTACTCAAAGCCAACAAATCTTGCACGTCGAGTGCAAGAAGGTGTTTACTTCGTTCCCCGTCTTGACAGTGTCCTTCCTGGCGGGAGCCCACCAATCCATCTCAATACGACTGCCGATCACGATTACAAAGTTTTTCGAAGGTGTCAAATTTGGGCAGGCAGATTTCTTTGAACGGTGGAAGTTGATTGGGGGGCAACCGAGGGAGTCTCAGGTTGTTTTCCCAATATCGCTGGACAACACGGGTCACATTGATCTCGCACGCAACCGACAAGTGATAACCGGTAATCATCTGGAGATCCTAGAAGAAATTGACCCTAATTCGAGCAACCTTGTTGGAGCCGGGGTTCTCCATACCTCTGTAGAGGGCAAGGTTGGCTGCTTGCTTCGTCTTGAGCCGAATCGCGACGCGAAGGTATGTTTTTTCTTTGACCGCGTGCATAATTTGCTCAATACGTGGAATAGTTATGCCGCATCACAGTCAGGAGTACCTCAGAAGACGTGGCAGCCGAAGTACGGAAGCTAGTGGAGACTGTGCTCAAGACAGAGTCATAAAACGCTCATCATTCACTTCAAGGATCCCATGCATTACACAGTAGTATCCAAGCGTGTATAATACAGATATAATATATCAACAACAGTTTGGAAAATAGTGGAAATAACAGAGAATGGAGAACAAGTCAGTCATTGGTTTGGGTTACATGTTACAGGACCGTACTGCGGTGTATCATCGTCGAATCAAAAACCCGTTGAAGAGACTCTTCGGTTTTTTACCAGATTCATCTAATGCCGCTGCCGATGATGCATCCGGAGTCCGAGGCAAGTGCACAGAAGGCGAGGGGGTATCTGGCTGCTCAGCAGAATTGCATACCAAGGTCGAAATTGAATCGGTTGATATCGATTTAGGCCGCAAGAAGCGCGGCCGGCTTAGCGTACGTGGCACTCGATCCTCGAAAGCCGTCGGAGATTCGCGCGAAGAAATTTCGGGGACAGAACCTCGTCGAAGGACAGCGGGGTCCCCAGAAGATGGATTAGGGGGGGAAAAACTATCAGGGTGGTAGCTGTGTGGCAGAGGCTGGTCAGACGGCGTAGGAGCAGTGGAGGGCCGAAATGATTCTGGACGAACACGACCGATAGGAGATGTGGGTGAGGGTGGGGAATGGGTAGTTTTGTCCAATAAGCGGGGCCGAGGGACATCCCATCTCAGAGCGATCGGATGAGATTCGACGGTGGCAAGTTGACTGACACGTTGTAGGGCGATTTCCTCCACTTCAAAGCATCGGGAACATAGATCGGATACATGGTCTCTTTCAGTCGAGCTGACCTTTGAACCAACGAGTCTTGCGCTGCGCATTAGGGATGAACTGATGCACGCAAGGTGTCTTGGTATATCAAGGACGTGAGGAAGAAGGGGGATAGCCTCTCTCTCGAGAATTGGGATGGTCGACGCCCGTTGGTGCAAGGAATTCACGACTTTGAGCCGTTGATGACTGAAAGCGGGGTGGCCAGAGCGAGGATTGTACGTATCAAGCATCGGTGTGGAGACAACCAGAATGTAATCCACCATCGCCGAAAGGTTTTGCTTGAGAAAATTCTTGACCCCACGCATGTATTCTTCTTTTTGCACGGTCTGAGCCATATGTCCATGTTAGCTGCATTCAACGAGGTACAAGGTTTGCAGCCTTACGACGTTGAGGTTGGCTAAACTCTGTACGACTTTCGCAATCAACGTGAGGCTACGCTGTACTGTAGCGCTGGGTAGTCCTGCATGGCGTAAGTTTATGTTCCAGTAGGTAAACTATCGAATTACCTGGCGTTAACCCAAACAGGTGTGGATGAAGAATAGCAGGTACGATGAAGCGAAGGAAACAGAAAGCGGAGACACTCTGCCAGGGAAGCTCTCTGTTCTGGATGTCCTGTCCATCTTGCTTTTTATACCGATCCTCGACAAGCTTCCGGATGTGTTCAAACAACCTGCACATTTCACTGGGGCAGCGAGCGCGTTCAGCGAGGAAGTGGTGCATTTTGGAAAAGTACATACTGAGGGCAATCGCCCCTACGGGCATAGATGGAGTCCCATATTGTCTGACACCACTCCACTAACTGTTCAACCCCACGCTCGACGTCTTTGGGACTTTTACTGCTGCGATTTGGGTCAACTTCGATAGTTACCTTTTCGGTGCAAATTTGACGAATGATTCGTCCGATGCTCGCCTCCAAAAACCCCCTCCCGTAGAAAGCCATGGCAAGTTCCATCGTCTTCGTAAATATAGTATTGCCTCGAAATAGTGTACTGTGTGCTGGGAAAATCAGTTACACGAGACGCTTTCGGAATGGGAAGCAATTCTTACAGCTAGGAGTCCCGTCTACTTCGCGATCCGCATATTCTGTGATATGTTCAACGAGGACGCCCTTGGCAATGGCGATGAACATCAGCTGTTCGGACAAGGTACGCAGTTGGAGCTTGCGCTCGAAGTCGTTCATCCACTCCAGAACGTTGCGTGTACAGAGCGCCTAGGGGGGACAGGAACAATGGGTGGCCAAGCTAACCTCGGTGACAGCTTAATATCTCACCGTGAGCATACCAGAGTAGTTGGAGTGGGGGAGAATGATCTCTCTGCGGCAAACGTTGATCGGTACTTGGAAAGACACATGACAAGGACGACTCACTCATGAACCTTGAGCTTCATGCGTATCTCACCAACCTGAATACCAGTCAAAATACCACTTGGTTGTATAACAGGGAACCACCCCTCCACGTCTTCACTTCTCCTGAAATTGGTGAGCGCGATGCGGACAGAACCGAGGAGCGTCGGTTTCACAAGCCGCTTCTCCCTCCATAACAAGACTTCTAGAGCTTCAAAGGGTGGCAAATCTGCAAATAAAAAGTTTTCGTGCCAATCCGGAGAGCCTATCCCCTTCATCACAGTTGTTCTACCACAAAGATTATCATTTATATGAATTTCGCAAAACACGTCCAAGTCGATGGGATCAGATTCCATCCTGGAGTCTTCACCGGTTGTCGAGGAACTTGCGCTGGCGTCAACGAAGGGCTTCTGATTACCAAGGTTCCGCCCTTGCATCACAGTGAGCTCCACTTGCCGCCACATGCGATAAAGCCCGCCATCTGAAGGAATATGAGATTGACCGTATATCTCGGCCCTGGCATAGGATCGAAGGAGAACGAGCCAAGTGTTGCAAGCATCTGCATCGCTAAAATGAAGATATATCTGTTCGGAGCCGGGACCGGAACTCCATCGTTGCCCACTGCATTGCTTGGATCAACAAGAGAGAAAGATGGGAGGATGAGGAAACCGTACCCAGCAGAGGATATCCCGATACAATTCTTGCGGAGGAACAATGAAGGATCAACGTGGCGAATGTCGGTGTGGTTGAGCAAATGCAAGTACACTGTCTGAAAGAGAATTGTTTCCTTGACTACTTGTCAGTCAAGAGGAGAGAAGGAGCGACGAGCACGGCATACATCGACATAGATATTCAGGAGGCAGTGGTCGTCTTCATCTAATATCTTGCACGTCGCCGGCCTCCACTGGACGGATCCGGGAGGGGAACGAGTGAGCGATATCCAGCTTGATTTCTCTATAGGACATGGCTTAGCAGGTACCATGGCTCGTGTGGTGCATTGCGGACCTTTGACCTTCTTGGGAACATCCTCCACAGACCTACCGAGCTCCCTGCGATCAAATTTGCGGCGTGAAACTGTGGACTAGGGAGAACGGTGAGAGAAAGTTGAACGTAGAAAGAGGGATGAGATAGACCTTGCGTAGACCGAGGGCTGCCGAGGAGGGAACGTAGAGCTCGGTAGAGACGATGAACTCGCGAGGGGCAGCCTCTTCAGAGGTGTGAAGCTCACTGAGTGACATGGCGGGACAAGCCATGCCATAAGGCGGCATAAAGTTGAATGCATTTTCGCAAGCATTGTTACATCGTCGTACTTTCATGATGTCCCCCCCAACCCAGCACCACAACAACACATCGCCAACAGACACAACTGTGATATCGACAGAAAAGAAAACAGCCCCAAAAAGATCTAGTGCTAACTGGAAAGATGTAAGCGCGATATGCACAAAATAACATTGTTCCGGGAATAAGGGTAATATGATGACAACATGAAACGACTGGAAGTGGTCTGTAAAATGTTGAGTCACACGAAACAGCAGTAAAGTGGTTCCTGTATGAGCGTAGATTAGGCCGCCCGCCCGAAGTCACTTCATTCTTGTTTGAGCCTGCAATGTGCGTGAGACGCGAGACAACGCTCTACACCATGAACACAATCATACGCTGTCGTGTTGGCATGTCCATTGCCGTTAACAGCCTTCTTGCCCTTTGCAGGTTTTTGGTATGTCTGAATGTAAAAGTTGATGAAGAGGACGAGATAGCTTGAAAGCAGCCCGCATCCGAACAACGCAGCAGCCTCCGTTCCAGCGCAGTTTGCGATGTGAGGAAGCTGAGAGAAACGGGAATGCGCGAAGTGCTGGTAGGCTTTACTAGGTATTAGCCTCTCTCAAACCTCGGAACAGTCAGCCCATACGTACTGCCAAAGTAGACAATGAAGAGATCGATGACGAACTGCGTAATTTGCATACTCGTCAGGTATTTCTTCCACTAAAGAAATGGGTAAGACACATGCAAACTATGATAGCGACGGACATACCCAAATCTTGGCACCACCGGCCGTCGCATAGTAGTAATAATCTATGGCTTATTCAGCAACAACGCCAATAATCCACACAGTACTCACACATAATGACGTGGACTAAGAGATTCAGGGAAATGACAACCCACGACTGATATAGAATGTTGAAACAAGAGAAATATAAGTGACACGTTAAAACTTACAACGCTCGTCTTGCCATTTAATTGTGTGAAACATAGCAAAGCCGTCGCAGAGTGGTGGAAGACATGCAGGAAGGCTAACCAAGGATATGTAAAAGTGGACTACCAAGATAGGGACAGGAATACGTACCCAGAGGCTTCTTCTTCAGCGCCAAAAAGACCGTGTCGAAAAGCTCGATGTATTTGAAATAGTAATTGATCATGTAGTAAAATTCGAGTTTCTGGAACGGTTGGCAATGATGAGCGAGGAATGAGACAGACTGGAAAGGACGAACCGGTGTCCAAGATGACTCATTACACATGGTATCGAATGTGCCTGACTTGACCCATATTGATGCCACTTCTTCGACCATCAGGGCGAGAAGGAGACCACTTCCCAATGTTAAGAAAGCATTGTGAATACGAAAGAGTGTGTTGAGTTTCTGTGGGGGGTGTCCCCTCATGACCTCCTGGATGCTGAATATAATGGCGAGGTAGGATGCGAGGGTCGCCAACACGACGGGCAGCGTTGAGAGGGGGGTCTTCCCCGGGACATAGTGAGAGAGATGGTAAGGGAGAACGTTGGCAGGCAAGACTGTGAGGAGGAAATCGGCGAGGGGGGCCATGATAGTGGAGGGACAAGTCTGAAAAAATTCAACGCGCGGAAAGTTATAGTGTATGGAACCGAGGAAACGTGACAGAACTGAGCGTGACCCCGAACAAGCAATGTTTGTGACACTCTTTACAAAACTATGTGCCGATTATGACCTCACTAAATTTCGTTTTACTGTACGTGAGGTTACCTACGACGAGGTCAAGGCGAGGTATACCCCAGACTTCGGCCATTGAGGCCTGTGATCGATGAAGCTTTGAAGCTCTACACCTCTCTCACCTCATGCTACAGGTAAAACTCCGCTTGCACCTCAAGTGACCTCAACCCCTTCCGGGAAAACGAATGCAAAGTGCGTGTCGTTCGGTTAAGGAGTGGTCGGTGCGGACCCGAGGTCTGCCGGAAATGACTGAATGATCCCTAGTATACCGGTGAGGATCTTCCTTCAAGTTGGGCCATCGCAGCGGCGTCACTTGGAGTTGACTGGGGCATTTAACAGTCTTTCGTTCCAATGATGTCTTATTTTTTCTGCTGGGCCATCGGCCAGCTGGTATAATCACGCTGACAGTCTGACCTGTACGTGATGTAATGCTATTTAGCTATCTACGCATGTTACATAAGCTCAGGTCAAATCAATTCGGTTCCACTTTGATTGATGGCTCAAGAATGAATGAAGAATAGAGGAAGAATTTAGCAGTATTACAAGATGGAGAAGGTGAACGAGTGGAAATAAAAGATGAAAGGAATATTAATGTGGAATTGGACCTCCATAGCGAAGTAAGTCTCATTAGCGATGAAGTCACGTGAGATGACGACGCTGCGCTTTCCTTGTTTGTCAATGCCCTATTCACTTGCTGTGTCGAGTGACACCTTTACGGACGACGACGACTGGCACTCGCGCGAACAAACACGTAGGAGCATCGTCTCGCCACAATGTGGTGGTTAGATCCAGGAAAAGAAGTTTTGAACATCGTGCGTATCACTTCCAACGTCATCTAGAAATTACAGCCTAACATCGATTCGCGTAGCTCTTCAACAGAATTCTCGCTCCGTATGTCGAGAACCTCGATATGAACCAGGTCAATTATGGAATAGGGCAAGGTTAATCTGCTCACTCAATTTTCTGTTACTCCCACAAACGTCGTGTCATCTCTAGGTCAGCTGACGTTGCGGAACCTACGCCTCAAAAGAGGTGTTCTTGACAAGTTCAGACTTCCCGTTGACGTTCTCGAAGGTCGGTACACAACTTGCTCTCTGACACTCGTTAACATTCTCTCTAGGGTATCTCGGGACATTCACATTATCCCTCTATTGGATGAACTTGGGTAATCAGCCAGTGGAAATACTTATCGAGGATGTCTACCTCCTTGTAGTGCCTTCCTCGCAGGCCAACATCGATCCCGAAGAGGAGGAACGCAGGGCTCAAGCCACTAAGCAAGAACGCCTCGAGAGTGCCGAGTTGCTGCACATGCGCGGACAGGCAGAGGTTTCATCGGGTCTGTAACTTCCCAACCCAACACAATAGTTCTTCACATGTCCACTTGGCTTAGCAGACACTTCCCCTCAGTCGCAGAGTCTCTGGGCTTCTTTAACCGCCAAGATAATCAATAACTTGCAAGTGACAATCAAGAATATCCACGTAAGATACGAAGACAAGCTGAGCGTTCCTGGTGTAAGCATGATCGTTGGGTTAACTCTTCTTGATCTGTATCAATGTTTGTAGCATCCTTTCGCTGCGGGCATTACACTCGCGAACTTCGCCATCCGGTCGGTCGATGAACATTGGGAGCCAGCATTCATCGAAAGTACCACCGGTGCAATCCATAAAGTATGTAGCGTCTTAAAAGCTTCGCGGCGTCACTTATCGAGACGTAGTTGTCGAGTCTGCTATCTCTGGCCATCTATTTTGATACTGATTCTCTGAGCATGGCTGGCTTGCCATCATACGAAGCCAAGAAGAAGTTTATGGATATGGTACACTATTGCCCACGTTTACCGCTATAACTAACATTTATGGGCAGATTTCTCTCAATGACCAAAATTCTTCTCACCAGTTCATCCTTAGTCCCGTGTCGGGGGAAGGCAGAGTGAGTAACTTATTGGCTGTGACGGGATACCGTCTTACCAAGATTCTGGAGGTTATCGTGAACCACAAGGTAGACGCCAAGACACCTCAGTTTGATGTGCATCTACGTTTTGAGGAGATCGGCGTGGCTTTGGATGACAACCAATACCGGGACGTCATATCTCTTGTGGATATGTACCATTTTTATATCCGTTGGCATCAAGTAAGTTTAAATACGGATGCTACGCCACAGATTACTGAGGTTTCTAGTACCGCAAATTCCGACCAAGCGAGGAAGACTTGACGAGAAACCGCGCGAGAGCTCGACTGCAATTTGCCGGTTCAGCCATTTTGAACAGCGTCCGCGAGCGACGGCGCAAGTGGACTTGGGTCTACTTTGCGGAACGTCGTGACGACCGAAACAAATACGTGGAGCTTTTTGAAAGGCAGCTCATGAAATCTCTCCGAGAACATGTATGTAAATTCTTTCGCATAGGATTTTCCGTGTTCAACGATTTGGGAACAGGAGGCTGCTTCAGTCGCAGCGTTGGAACGCAAGCTCACATATGAAGACATTCGCTTCTACAGGTCCATCGCGCGGTCCCGTCTACGGAAGGATATCGCACAACGAAAAAAACTCGAGGAAGAGCGTGCTCAGCAACAACAGGCACGCAGCTGGACATCTTGGTTATGGAGCTCTGCGAGTTCTGATGTTCCAAATGAGGATGCAGCTTTCAGTGGTCCGATGACTGAGGAGCAACGAAGGCAGTTATATGATATCCTCGACTACGACGAAAAATCTGCTATCGCAGCTTCCCTTGAGACACCGCGGGATGCTGTAAGGCTGCGAGTTGCAGCCGAGCTAAGAAAGGGATCTTTTGCATTGAAGAATCATCCAAGAGGAGCGGCCGCGGATGTTATATCTATGGTTTTTGAATCATTCTGTGCTGACTTTATTCAAAGACCGGACAATTTCGAAGGATCGGTCTCTCTTGGAGGATTGAGTGTGTTCGATGGGACCACCAAGAATACCGTTCATCCTCAAATTGTACGAGTCAAGAATCCAATAGCCAAGCAAGTCAGGCCAGGGAAGCATGCGGGGTCTGACGAGCCATTCTTTTACCTCAAATTCGAGAGTAATCCGCTCGATCAGCGTGCAGATACTGCTCTCACAGCTCGCATGCGCCATATGGAGATTATCTATCACCGAGGGTACATTGAAGCAATTGTGAAGTTCTTGAGGCCCCCCGAGAGTCAATTGCAATCGGTGGAAGCGTTGCTTGTGAGTAAAGGAGTGTATTCTCTCTCTCGCAAGCTGACTGTATACCAGAACGTTGCCAGTCAGACATTGGAGGGTTTGCGAAAGGAGACTCGGGCCGGTTTGGAATATGCGTTGCAATCCCACAAGACGATTGATTTGCAAGTAGACATGAATGCACCTGTCATCATTATTCCGGAGGAGTATGCGTTTTCATCGACACTTTTCCTATGTGACCTAACCTTCCACCAGCATCACCTCCTTCGACGGTGGTCACTTGATCATTGACGCAGGGCATATTGCTGTGGAGAGCGACCTCGCTGGTAAAGATCCCATGCGCGAGCTACAAGCAAAAAAGAATCAACAATATAGTGAAGCAGACTATAGGCGCTTAGAATCACTGATGTATGACAAGGTGATACTTAGGCTCGAAGCAGCGCAGGTGATTTGCTTTTTTGATCAAGGATACTTGTGCTGATCGACCACAGTTTATCATAGGCACTAACTTGCAAGCTTGTCGCGATGCTCTGACGTCGAAAAGTGGCGATCACCTCCACTTACTGGAGCGTACTAACATTGATCTTCAAGTGCAGAATTCAATTGTCCCAAGTGCCCTCAATCTTGCCCGATTCAAAGTTTCTGGGAAACTGCCAAGTTTACATGTCAACCTGTCTGACGCCAAGTATAAGACGCTCATACGGTTAATCGACGTTACCATTCCACAATTTGGCGAGGAATCGGAGAAGAGGTACAAGCCAAAATCGTCATCGCCGTACATCGATACGGAATCCATAGTCTTGCCTTTGTCTGCGGGATTATTCTCGCCCACGGAACTTGAATACAACATCGATGATAACCAATCTGAACCAGAACATGCCTCTACCAGTCGGGACGATCTATTCTTTGAAGCAAGCGATGGGACCTCAGAGGTAGTCGATATCGTCATTTACTGCCTGAGCCTCACTGACACATGCAACAGAGTCCGGAACTCCGGCAGCACATCTTCGAATTTGACTTCGCGGTTGACGATTTACGTGCTTCAATTGCACGGTCAGGTCCAGATGGGGGCGAGAAGTCACTTGGATATGTTACACTCCAACACTTTCGGCTTGGCTTAGTGCTCTTGAAATACAATCTAACTGTGGATGTCAATCTCAGGTGAGCTCGATTATTATGGGCCTAGATTCTAGTTGACAATTTGCAAAGAGCTTTGATCATGAATATCGTACAGGCTGATAAGGATCCAATCCGACTCATTTCATCGGACTACACGGATGGCGATGGCGACAAGGACCTTCTCTCAGTCTCTTATTTGCGCGTTCAGAGAAATTCTCCGGAGTTTTCCACAATTTACGACGACATTGAGCAGAGTGTCGATGTCCGGCTATCGACATTCATTTTCAATGCCGCACCGGAGCCCGTCATTTCCCTCTACGACTTCCTTATCACTACGTTCGTTCCGCGAGGAACTTCAGAGACCGTTGAAAACTTGGAACCTACTGGCGTCACGGGGATACAACCTCGATCCACCAGCACTACCCGTGTTGCCGTGAAGCTAGACAGCATCCAAGGTGAGCAATGGTAAATGCAGTTGCAAGGCTCCTGCTTACTACCGCGACCAGTTGTATTGGTCAACGACCTCGCTAACTTGGCAACTCTCTCACTGTCTACGGCTTCTGTTCTCATAGTTTTGAGTTCGAATACTATGCGTATCACTGGTCGTCTGGGGAGTCTAGCCCTGAGCGATGATCACTCCGTGGATGTTTGCCGAGAGGAGTTTAAGCAAATTTTGTCCATCGAAGGCAACAACTTTGCCGAGTTCAGATACCAGACCTATGACCCTGAGGATGAAGGTTACACTGGCATCAAATCAGCTATTTACTTGGCCGCGGGTTCGCTCAAAGTTCACTTCCTCGAGCAGCCCTTTCACGACATGTACCTATTTGTCACAAAACTCGCGAAGCTCAAGATCCTGTATGATACAGCTCGTGATGCGGCTGTACAGAGAGCCTCTGAAATCGAACGTATGCAATTCGAGATCTCCGTGAAGACTCCCATTGTCATCTTTCCCTCTGATCCTGCACGCCTTCCTGATATTGTAACAATGCGTCTCGGTGAGGTCTTTGCAAGCAACACCTTTGACGGGAATACCAGTAGGATTTCGGCGAGTCTCAATGGCCTACAGCTTGTGTCGGACCTGTATTACGATGGCAAACTGTCCACGCTCAAGATTGTCGATGACATCAGTATCATCGGAGACATTTGCCAACGTGCAAACATTGATCGCTTTCAGGATGATGATACTCCGGATACTCAAGTAAGCCTCAGACTTCTGTAAGATGGACGCTACTCATCCGCAATGGCAGGTTGCCATCAAAATATCCGATATAAAACTCTACCTCACTCAAGTCCAATACGAGATTCTCGTCGGACTGTCTCAGTCAATACCGCGAGTGTTTGCCGGTGCTCCTGAAGGCAGTTCCCAGGCTGATTCCGCTGTAACATCCGCCTCGAGCCTCGGTAATCCTTTGTCCACTACTCCGGAGGTGCAGATATCCCTTGTCAATCTAGAACCCGAGATCCGCGTGTCATCCACTCTCGACGGAGGTCGGCCCTGGACTACCATTGACCTGGTAGCATCTATAACTGCTGTCAGACTGCACTTGTATGGCAGAGACGGAACCACCGAGGCAAATCTTAGAGATCATGGGATTGCACGATTTGCTCTAAATGACGTCAGCCTCCGATCAAAATTAATGTCCAACGGGGCTTCTGAAGCCCAGTTGGTCTTACGATCGTTCACCATGAGCAACACCCGACCTGGCGGATCCAAATTCAGGGAAATCGTTCCCGCTGCTGATCATGAACGAAACCAGTTTATGGTCCTTTATACTTCGTCTGGCGCCTCTGCTCTTGTGATCATGACGGTCGATACTCCTTACATCATGTTTTCCGTGGAGCCCATCTTCTCCCTTCTTTCATTCTTTACCAGCGGCCCCCCGAGTCCGAGAGTTTCTGACAAAAGCGATGAAAGAGAAACCAGCAAGGAACCTTCGATACTCTCTACCACCGATTTACGCCTCGAGCTCCACGATGTTTCCATCAGTGTCCTCGAAAATGATACCGATCCTTCTTCGCAAGCCATTAGACTTCGTATAAATCAAATCTTAATATCACAGCAGGTCAGCGTCGCTCCAAGTAATCACGGGTCAGATGCTAACTGAGTATAGGGTGTCATGGCATTGAGTGTCAACCAGCTTGGGATGTCGCTGATACGGATGGGAGCAGAATCAGACACCGTGCGCTTTTTGGACGATGTTGACCTAACATTTTCTCTCGACAGTCGGGCCTCTCAACCAGAACAACACGTATCAATAGAAAGTTCATCGACGGAAATAATCTTTCGGGCATCATACCGTGACATCATGCTCATCACTACGATCGCCACGAAGGCCGTTGAGCTGTATGCTAGATCTCAGGGGGATCCCTTACTCGATGGAAAACGGGCCTCGAACGTGCCAAATCGAACTACTCGATCTGCATCATCCATGGTGGCTGCGCGACGAACACTTGCGAATGCGCATATTGTCCTGTCGAAGGAACAGGTATGAGCCCAACAGCACACTCAGTCGTGAAAGGTACATGACGACAGCTTCACAGATGAAAGGGACCATTAATGGTTTCAGATTGATTTTAATCGGGGATCTGCACGAACAGCCCATGCTTCAACTCAATATGAAGCCCTTTATCTTGATGGCCAAGGACTGGTCATCGGGGGTGAGCCCGTCACGGCAAGATGAAACTCGTGAAATTGACATGAGCAATTCAGTTCCAGGCATCAGCCGTGCTAGAGATACAAATCAACTACTGGAATCTCACAAATTCGCACTGGGAACCTTGTACGATTTCTTCATTTCTTGTTCACCAAGTAGTTGACCTTCTTCCGTTAGTGATTGACCCTTGGAAGGTTACGTTATTGGTAATTCTGGTCAATTGACCACCTGGGCGGTTTGCGCTGACAGTGATCATGATAGCTAAGTAAGGACCAAGCTTCAAGTGCTCTCAGAGTCTCTATGGCTGCTCGTGAGCGCTTGAACCTCAATCTTAGCACTACATTCGCCGAGCTTGCAACAACCTCCATCAGTATGTGGGGCCGAGAACGAGAACTAGTTTTGCAAAAGGATCGCGGGAGCTACGCTCCATATCGAATTCGGAATCGCACGGGCTCTTCCCTTTTCGTCTGGTCAGATAACGATACCAGCAGTGGGATGCAGGAGAGTAACGTAGTCAAACTTGATCATGATCAGATCATAGATTGGCGATTTGATGACTGGAAGAAGATGCGGGAAGTAGGTCCAACTGCGAACTTTTTTAGTCGTGGGCTGACCAATTCTCAGCATGGTTCGGTGTCCGAACAACACAACATCGGCATTCAAGTAGTCGGGAAACCCTGGGAGGCTCTTCGAGGCATCCCGGTTGATAGAGAGGGGGAGTTCGCCTTCTCTCTGCGGCCTCGGATGGAGAAATATGCTGATCGTCTGCTGTGCGCTGTAACTGTGGAGGATAATGTCAAAATAGTGACTCTGCGCTCGACTTATTTGGTGGAGAACCTGACGTTCTACCCATTGGAACTTATGTTGGTGGACCACACTGGGCATCCTGTGTATTCGTTAGAAAAGATTGGTTAGTCGCTACTTAGTATCCTCTAGTTGCCGCACTCACGGCCATGAAGCTCCTGGCCAGGACTATGCACTGCCCATTGAAGCTGTCGTGCAAAACAGAGTTAAACTCCAGCCAGATCGTAGGCGCAACACTTTCAACGTATACTAAAACCTACCAAATACTATTACAGAGGGTTTTGGTTATCGCTGGTGTTCGTCTCTGCGATTCGAGGATCTGGTCGCCAAGAAGTCTCTTTCCATCAGTTGTCCTCACAATGATCAACGGGAGGCACCCTTCCGCTTCCAGGCTTGGGTACAAACAGACTCTAACGACCCCGCTGGACGGTAAGTTTGTATCATGCTCCTCGACATCTCCTGACACGGCTCTAGGAAATCTCCCAAAATCAGAGTCAAACTTCGTGCTCCGATTGAGCTGGAGAACTTGTTGCCCTACAATCTCCAATACCGTATCTATGACAAAAACGCTGACCAGAATTGGAAGAGCTACCTACGAAAGGGTGGTGTGATGCCAGTACACTCAGTAGAACTAGACCACTTGGTCCTATTAAATGCGGAGGTGCAAGACACAGGTGAATATGCCGAGTTCCTGGGGTGCGGAACTAATGGTCCGTGCAGTCTTTAGGCCAAGCGACTTCGCCATTATCAATACAGACCGCCACTCTGACTTTGATGTCGAGTCCCGATTGGCACTACGCGACCAAAGCAATCGTAAACTCCACCTGAGTCTCAATTATGTGTATGTGACTTCTCTATCTTACAATTTGTCGCGATCTCATTTACATCGAGTCGATATCCCGAGTCTGGGGGAGCGTTCAAAGTCCAAATTTATTGTCCATACCTTGTCGTGAACAAGTCGGGAATCCCTTTCAGCGTGAGGACAACTCGATCTAATCGCGCTACTTCCCCGTTGGACGTTGCTGGTGATACTCGACTAGGTATGAACATGTTATGATCTTATGATTCAACTTACTCATGTATGTTATAAGACTTCCTCGCCACTCCCGTGCCGTTCCGTAAGTTCTGACATGTTGCTACAACTAGCACGCTAATAGTACGGGTAGTGCTGTCTCATCCTCACGGCAATGCTCAAGCGTTTATATTCAAAGTCGGGGAATCGGGTTGGTCGAATGTATCGTACCTTTCATGTGGCCTGAATTTGAGTGGATGCTGATGATCTCCTGATTGTTCAAGGTGTTCAGCCTTGAAGCTCCAGCCGCTGACGCAGAGATGGTGATTCCGTCCACGAAACAAAGGAACGAGGAATATCATTTCGGATTATCATGGACAGAAGGACTGGGCAAGTACAAACTTACAAAAGTGATTACGATTTCGCCGAGGTTTATATTGAAGAACGACCTCCCTTGCC
Source organism: Boletus bicolor (assembly GCA_003316205.1). NCBI lineage: Eukaryota > Fungi > Basidiomycota > Agaricomycetes > Boletales > Boletaceae > Boletus > Boletus bicolor. Next base: position 17,520 of record QFEM01013021.1, read on the forward strand.
CCATCCAATTCCGCGAATATAAGGGATTACCACGTGGTCGGGCTGTACTGGACCCAGGAGAACGTGTCCCGTTACAAATCATGCAAGCAGGAGAGGAGAAGCTTCTCACCATTGCGTACACCGGCCTCAATGCGCGATGGTATGTGATCAGGAAAAAAAAATTCTGCAAGTTTGACCGTGAATTGTTAGGTCATCCCCTGTCAACATTCAGGACATCGGAAACATTCATCTTCGAGTGTCCAGAGCATCGGACGACAACCAAGTGGACATTGTTACAGCAGACATCAAAATTGATGGGTCTACTATTTTCGTCACCTTCTTAAAAGCAGATGGATGGCCCTTTGAACTAGAAAACGATAGCGACCATTCCGTTTTTGTCTGCCAATGGGTAACTTTGTTTTTCACGCTGCCCTGCTGGTTGATGACCATGTTTAGGACTCGGGTCGAAATGAAGTAGAAGCAGTGAAATCAAGCATCCCGCGATACAAGCTTGCACCGCATTCGGTCATGCAATACGCTTGGGATCAGCCTGCCGCGAGAGAAAAAAAGCTCATGTTGATGATTAACGATGCACGCCGCGTGGTTGACATCATGGAAATTGGCGTTCTCGTTCCGTTCAGATTTCAAGTGCGTCCCGACGGTACCTCGTTTTGGTTTTGCTGACCGACGACCTAGGATCGACAACGAGCACGTGCCGTATCGCTGGACGTGCGGGCGGACCACCAGAAACAAGTGTTACGAATCACGCATTATGTTGCAGAGCGTAGTCTGTATAAGCCCAAACATCGGACTACCGGCTCGTTATCACGATCTGATACAGGAAGCCTCGAGGCCTTCGAGGCAGTCTCAGAGGACGCCGCACCCACCCTGAGGGTCGAAGTTGATCTTGCAGGAATAGGAATATCCCTCATAAATCGCAAGATGATTGAGGTGGTATATGCCTCATTAGAGTCCTTACGTTTTGAATACAACGATACCCCAGTCTCGCAGGCAGTCACCTTATGTTGTGGGTCTCTTCAAATTGACAACCAACTCCATGACGCATTATATCCTGTTCTCCTCCAACCGAGCCCTGTTTCCAAGGAAGTCAGCGGAACGGCAGCCGTTCCACCAACGATTCAAGCTTCTGTAGTCTGGCTAAAAGACCAAGGTATGGAAGACATAGGTCCAAGAGTTTGTTTTTTCTAACGGCTTTTATAGAACACGGTGTTCTCTTCGTCAAATATTGCTCGATTCTGTTGCAGGCCTTGACAATCGAGGCCGATGAGGATTTTCTCTTCGCGATCTACGATCTCACGCAGGTCAAAGGCGCCTCGTGGGAGGAGAACGTAGAAGAGTGAGTTGATAACATGAAATTCGGGTCATGGCTCATCCGTTTCCAAGTATCCTAATACAGCACCCCGAGACAATTCCCGACCCACAGCCCACTGCTCCCGGACGGGATGTTTACTTTGAAGTGCTCCAATTGCACCCCATTCAGCTAACCCTATCTTTCATGCGAACTGAACGGGTCAGCAGTGAAGAGAAGTAAGTTGCAAATAGTGCATGCTACTGTTCAGTCTTCTCATGTCGATGCAGGTTGAGCATTCGGAACCCCCTGGCGGTGGTCGTCAATGCACTGACTATGACACTGGGGAACGTCAATGATGCACCTCTTGAGCTCAACGCTCTCACCATCACAGATATGCGACTGACAATACCCGAACTGCAAAATCGCATTACATACCACTACCGTCAAGATGTCCTGCGGCAACTCTACCGCATCCTTGGTTCCGCCGATTTCATTGGGAATCCAGTGGGCCTCTTTACGAATGTGAGTTCTGGGGTTGCAGACATCTTTTACGCACCATACCACGGCGTTGTCATGCATGGGAACAAGGAATTAGGTATCGGAATCGCAAAGGTAGTCGACTGTTCGCTCTATGGCGAGTGTTCTGACCCACAGTCCAGGGTGCTGCTAGTTTTGTCAAGAAGACGGTGTTCGGTCTATCGGATAGTGTCACCAAGTTCACAAGTAGCCTGGGCAAAGGTCAGGCAACTTATTCCGGTTTAAGGGACACTCCTGACTTGACTCAGGCTTGTCCGCTGCAACCTTCGACGCGGAATATCAAGCGCAACGTAGGCTGTCGCAGCGCCGCAATCGGCCTCGTCATGCAATGTAAGAAGTGACCTTTTCGTCCGCCTTGCTCTGTATCATATCCTTGTTAGTTATGGTGTAACTGCAGGTGGTGAAGCGCTCGCCACTAGCGTTGTCAGTGCAGTGGAGGGCATTGTGGTATGCAGAATAGATAAACCACACCAGGGTGATTGCTCATCAAGTGTTAGACTAAACCCATTCAAGGAGCAGAGACAGAAGGTGCCGTCGGATTTTTCAAAGGCATAGGCAAGGGCTTGGTTGGGTACGCATGCACGCTAGTTGCGACAGTACTACTTAATACGTGATTATAGTGCTCTGACCAAACCTGCGGTCGGCGTGTTTGATCTCGCGTCAAACGTCTCTGAAGGTAGCCAGGTCCCTCGTCTACTGTCATTCATGATTACTGATGCCCCATCAGGTATAAGGAACACCACAACCGTCTTCGATAAGCCAGAAAGAGACCGCGTCAGACCAGTGAGTGGGCATAAAAAACATCATCTTGTCAGTGCAGGATCTTGATTTGATCCATTCTAGCCAAGACACGTCCCTCCAGATGGCGTATTAGTGGTATGTATAACGATATAGTCACTTCGATTTGGACTCAGAAGACATGATGATCCCAGCCATTTTCGAGTCGTGAGGCGCTCGGCCAGTATTGGATGAGAGATCTGGAACAAGGGGCTTACAGGAACGAATGCTATGTCGCTCACATTGGTAAGCGTCGAATTGAGCATATACTGTAGACGTTGAATATCTAGACAGACAATGCAGGCGGCGACAATGTTGTCTTGTTGACCTCCGCAAGGGTGCTCTCGTTTTGGTCCAAGAGGTTACGCCTGGAGTGGGATCTACCCCTGACCATGGTACAGGGTGTCACTACCGAAGACACCGGTATTCGATTTTCTCACAAGTCGGGCAAAGACCACGACAAGTTTGTGCTGATACCTGACAAGAACGCACAAATGTGGTTCTTTGCACAGATTGCATCAGTAGTGAAAGCATTCAATAATAGGCGTAGAATGGACTAGCAGGCAACTGATAGATTGGATTGGATAACTAGTGGCTGTATCATGTAGCATCCCTGTACTACACAAGTGAATTGTAATATATGCATTGAAGCTGGACATGTGAGATATCTATGAACAAGTACGAGTGAAATAGCTGTAGCGAAAGGAGTGGGAGGAAGAAAGGATTGGAGGGTTGGCGCATTCCAATGATGATGATAATGATATATATGTGAAGGGTTGGGTATATTGCAGACGGACGTGCTAATTAGTCCCCTGACGGGAACGTGTTGCGAAGCCGCGCCCATTTGGTGCGGCAGTGACATCTGACAGAGTCGGGCTGGTGTGCGGTACCGCAGTTGCGCTACTAGAAAGTCGTGCCCTCATGATGGGCAAGTTGGTATATTCTGTCACGTGCCTCTTCTCCCTGTTATAATCCTGGTCTGTGGATGTTCCAGAATCGTCAGAGTCATGTTGCATCGCCTTTTTGCTCTCAAAGCTACCGTAACTGTCACGTGGGCTCGTGGAGCATGCGCTCTGAAACTCGGTGTCAGACTCATCGGTAGTAGTAGTCATGGCTGGTGTCAGAGCAGGGGTCGTTGGCGCAGTAGTCGGCGCCGCAGGAGAAAGCGCCGTCAAGGAAGCCCCAGATGCAACTTTCCGGAGTGATTGTCGCACCGATGTACCAGATGTCTCCGCGGTAGGCGTCTGGAGATCAGTACCGTCCGTCTCAGATTCGAGTTGTCCTGGGATCTTGTCCTCTCGTTGTGGTGTGGGTGAACCATTATTCGGAGTGGAGGAATGTCGTGGCGTCGCTGAGGCGGCAGTGTCAACGGAATGACGTGTGATAGTACCAGTGCCCGTTCGATTCGTGGACGCTGTATCACTACGTTCCCTGCGTTTCGCCTTGACAGGCGGGTTGTTTACGAGCTTGGTGACCCGTGGTTGGCGCAGGCGGACGGACACAGCGGCATCCGAGCTCTCGTCGGCACGCTCATCAGTAGCATAATCGGACCCGGTATTCCTGTATCCTGCAGATCTCTTCTTCCGGTCTTGGATGTTCTCCGACGCCAATGCCGTTTCCAGCTGCCAAACAGGGTGATTCAGCGTATGACGAAATCAACAGTGATATATCCACTGACCTTCTGCTGAATCTGCAAGACTTTTTGTGCGATCTTATCACTGCGTTCACTGATACCTTCATCGACGGCCATCATGCCATCTTGTACCACTTCACTCTGCGTCGCTGAGAATCTCTTCTTCTTTGTCGGCGACACTTGAGTCTCTTGTTCCTCTGTGATAGTGTCCGTCTCCCGCTCGGATTTGCTGGCAACCAACGTATCATCCATTCCCTGTTCGTACGCCTCTGCAAGAGTTGACTCTGTGCCGAAGCTGCGCAGTCGAGATCCATTGGATTCGTGGGACCCATTCTTCACGGCATCGCTAGTCCGCCTCGAACGTGTCCCACTGGCAGACCTTGCGGAAGTGGACATGCGTGAACCAGGGCGGGATGAGAGTTCTCCACCGTAGTCGGATTCATCGACGTCGACAGCCATGGATGCGAGTGCACGCTCGATCTGTGCTTCCACTTCGGCGACCATCTCTGCACGTTCTTGTTCCATGCGTTCCATTGTATCCCGCATCCGCTCCAGTTCGATGAGTGCATCCTTGTGTGCTAACTCAGTATCGACCAGTCCTGACAATATGCTGCCATTTAATGATCTCTCGACAAGTCGACGAAATTTACTCACGGGACTGTAGCTTGGCTTTCTCCGCAGCCGTCAAGGTGACAAGCCCGCTCAACCTCTTGGTCTCCCTCTGCTCTTTACCAATCTTGCCTCTCAATTGTTCTGCCTCCCCACTTAATTTCTCGGCGTACTGCTCAAATGTTACGAACTTATCTCTCCACAGGTCGGCCTCAGTCATAAGGAAGTTGAGACGACGAGAGAGTCGACCAATCTTCGTCTCAAGGTCATCTCGCGCATCGACGAAAGCAGTAGCACGTTTGCGAATGGAAAGTTGAATATGCTGTTCCGCAACGGTCAATCGTGGTAGACGACGAGCAGTACCGAACAAGGAGAGACGCTTGAGAAGTGAAGGTTTTCTAAACTACGGGCAAGTTAGCATAATGCTCGGACTCCCTGTGAACTAGTTCACCTTGTCCTCGAGCACGGCATCGAACGCCTGAATGATGCGCGTGGAATGCCACCATTCGGGTGGCTTGATGGTGTCGGCGACGGCAGCCATTTCCCCGCCTCGCTTTGCCTGCACTTTGCATACTGGGCGGAACCTACCTGCGGGAAAAGCTTCTTTGAACTCGCTATGATCGAGGTGACAGCATCAGACGCCAGAAAGGAAAATCTACCAGAGGAAACGTACGAGGGTATGCTATGGTCTGGATGATAGTGAGGCTCGAAAGCGGCAAGTAATCGCTGTCTATACTTCTCTCGCTGCTGCTTGGTGGAGACAATACCAGGAGGTGGCGAGGGGCAGCTCAGGTAATTGATGTCCCTATGGAGGTAACGATGTGAGAGATCTGACAGAACAATACAAAGCGCGACTTACAAGTCGATAACACAAACTTCCGGTGCAGGCCGCACGCTGTACCTCGCCTCAGTCGCCAGACCCAATATCCAGGGACCAGGATCGTCAATGTATATCTTGGCGTCACGTGCATGAACTGCAGGCAGAGCAATGCCATTCCACCCACGCAATTCGACGAGGTATTTGATGGTAGATACAGCAACCTGCAATGAAGACAGTGAGAAGGCGAAGAATGGCGAAGAAGTTGGTCACTTACGCCGAGCATCGCAGGGTATCGAGAGAAGAACAAAACACGACCAGTGGGAGCCAACGCGATCTTGGAGAGATAAGCTCAGGGTGTACTGAAGTGCCGAAAACAAGGTTGGACTACGCACCTCACAAACAGTCAACACGTTATCGATATTCAAACACTTGAATAACGGCCACATGGTGAAGTTGATATCGACCAACCCCCTACCGAAATCAAGCCCTCCAGGGAACCTTGCGATGACCTCGAGACTAGTGTCTTCGTTATTGCTGCCTCCGAATGCACTGCCTGATGAGCGCCCAACAATAGGGGCGAGGGAAGCATCAAGTTTGATGAGTTCGCCTGCACGTGGAGCGGGATGCGCAAGGATTTTCGAGATTTGCAGAGTGTGAGACTGAACATCCTTGGAGAAGCGGGCCCAGGAGAGAGTGAGGTAATCCCTCATGAGATCATAGATAGGGTGACGAGATACAAGCGCTATGTCAACCAAGATCAGGTACGCGTCGGTAACCCTGTATGAAACTACTCACACAACGCATATGGGAGCCAAAAGACAGTGTCGCCTGGAAGGAAAAGGGTGCTCTCACCAGGGCCATGGCCACCGACAGTACTCGCGACGTCAAAGTCGCTCTCGCTTATGGCACCGGCATCGGTTTCTGCACCTTCACCGTCGGTTTCGCCGTCTGTGCCCGGCCAGGGACCGCGTGCGCCGCGTTTTCCGACACGGCGACTAGACTCACCAGGAGAATTGGTGGTAGATCCATGACCGATGGAGGACCGCAGAACTTTGAGACGAGAAGCGACCAAAGACTGAGCGCTTTCCTTTCTGACGCGACCAGCTTCGAGTGTTCTTCGGATCGCAGCACTCCTCTCTGCATCTGCATGACTCCAAACGGTCAAGCACACGCCATGGTAGGTGATTGTGCCACCTCCACCGACGCCAGCGGCGACTTGCTTCTCGTACATGGGAGAAGGGGTGGCAGGAGGCGGCGCAAGTACGGAGGAAGGTCCAAGATAGGCGGAGGAAGGGCGGGCGTTGGCAAAAGGGTCGTCTGTGTAAGGGTACGTGAAAGTGGGTGCGGCTGAGGAGCGATCAGCGGTGAGGACCGAGCCTCGAAGTAAACCAATGTCAGGCGGGGCAGGGGCAAGGGGGGTAGAGGGAGCGGGGAGGGTGAATGTGAATGTGTGTATGGTGCTAGCGGGCTGAAGAGTGGAGGCGATGATCTCGACCTCGCGAGTGAAGGAAAGCTAGGGAAGAAGGGTGAGAAGGAGGAAGATGAGGGAGATGGAGATGGGAACCTTGAGAGCCTTGGACAGCATCTTGCCGACTTCTGCCTTTGAGAGAGCGCCAGCGCCCTTGAGGACTTCGGTGGGTTCACCCTTTACATTTTTTTTCTTCTTCTTGCCTCCGCCGGCACCGGGAGAGACGGTGCTACCGAGGACCTCTGGTCTCCACCAGCGTGCGACGGCGCCTTCGGAGTGGTGGAGGCCAAGGACTGCATCAGGATCGGCGAGGGTCCAAGTGTGAGGACTTTTTGGGAGACCGGAGACGAGGTAGAGGGAGGTGAGGGGGA